>JAAAKQ030493989.1:0-21091 GCA_010016005.3 Zanna intricata
ATGTTTATTGGAAACTTTTTTCTTATTTTTAGATATAGAATCCGTTTCCGAGAGATTGCCGTGAAGTTTTGATACACCTGTATATACGAGGTGCTACCCAAAAGTTTGGGGAATTTTACCATAAAAATAAAATAGCTTACCATAAATTTTAATTTGCACTGTCTCCTTCAAAGTAGTTCCCTTGGGCATTGATACAGAGATCCCAGTGTTTTCCCCATGATTCCATGCATCCCGGGAAGTCTGCAGGTGTAAGTGTTCAAAGCACGTTTTGCGTTTCTTCTTGAATCTCTTCAATTTTGTTAAAACGACGGCCTTTCAATTGAAATTTTAGTTTTGAAAAGAGAAAAAAGTCACACGGGGCAAGGTCAAGCGAAAAGGGTGGGTGGGAAATCACTACCATCTTTTTGGAAGCCAAGAAATTCCAAATGGCTAGCGATGTGTGCGTGGGCGCATTGTCATGGTGCAGAACCCAGTTGTTGTTACCACCCAGATCTGAACGTTTGCGCCTAATGCTTTCACATAACCGCTTCAAAACTTCACAATAGAACATCCCATTGACAGTCTGACCAAGAGGAACAAATTCCTTATGGATGTTGTCCTTGATGTCGAAAAAACAATCATCATGGATTTCACGTTGCTGCAGACTTGGCGTGCTTTTTTTTGACTGCGGTGAACTTGGCGACTTCCACTGCGACGACTGCTGCTTAGTTTCAGGGTCAAAACCATACACCCATGTCTCATCACCAGTTATGATGTTGGTGATGAAGTTAGGGTCATCTCTTGCTGAATTTTTCAATTCACTACAGACAGCTACATGATTTTGTTTCTGGTCGCTGTTCAGCAGTCTCAGTACGAATTTTCAGCAATGCGTCTCATGTTCAAATTGTCCAACAAGATGCATTGCACGGACCCATATGACATTTGTACGATTGAACAAACATCATGGGTTGTTTGTCTACGATCTGCAACAACAATAGCTTCTCAAACTTTCCGGTGTTGTGCTTGTTGATGGTCTTCGTGAATGCTCATGGTTATCAACTGTCGTTTGTCCATCTTTGAATTGTCACCAAATGCTTCCACAAACTTGCAGTGGGTTTCTGCACCAGTTTTTTTTAAGCATGAAGCAAAATTTGATGCAGGTTCTTTGCTCTTTAAAATCTGCCATTTAGATGCAGTAAAAAACGTTACACAACCGCACAAAAGTCAACAGTGCAGCCTCTCACCGTCACAGCTGTTGGAACACTGATTGACAAAGAGTACTGTTAGCCACATGTAGCAGCAGCAGTTCGTACCAGCAATGGTTTGCGCGCGAAATTCAAATTCCCCAAACTTTTGGGTAGCATCTCATGTGTGTGTGTGTGTGTGTGTGTGTGTGTATATATATATATATATATTCAGAAATTTTATTATTTCTGGTTGATTGCAAATAACATCCACAATGAGCTGTCTGAAAAAGCTGTTTATTATATGTATATTGCCTTATATTTTGCTATAAAATTCACAGATTAGTGCTCAGGGAAGGATAATCCAAATAACCCACTGAAAACCACTTAGAAAAAGTAGTATAATGTAAATACAAGAATAAATCAAATATAAACAAGATTTTTGATCCTGAGCATCTACGGTTGGTAGGAATGGCCCTCTGCTTCTAGTATGCTTGAGTGGGGTCATGATTAGTGGGGAGAGCCGGCCATTCCACACTCCTAACCAATTCATCAGTAACCCTCGCGATGTCAGAACAGCAGGTCCACCCCTCCACTGTGCAGCACATAATCATAAAATTTCTTGCTCGTAAAGGAGTTCAAATGATATAAATTTTCTGGTGATTGAATGCGTAGTTCGGGGACCAAACATTGTCAAGGACTTATATGTTTGCCTGGCATAAAGAGTTCAAGGAACGACAAGAACGAATGGAAAATCAGGAACACAGTTGCCGCCCTCTCGAACCAACGCATTACAGATGAAAACATTTGTGTGGTTCGAGACATTCTTGAAGACGATCGATGGGTGAGAGTATCCAAAATTGTAGAACAGGCTGGAATAAGTTATGGAAATGTCAAACGATCATCACAAACTACCTACAGTTTCGTTAAGTTTGTGCCAGATGGCTCCCTCGCCTTCTGACCGCAGAAGTTGAGATGTTTGGAGGTCTGTCAAAGGCTTACAGCAAGGTCTGCAGAAGGTGATGCATTTTTGAGTTGGATTGTCACGTGCGATAAAACAAGGGTCTACCGCTACACTCACCAGTCAAAACAAGTCAGTATGGAATGGCTCATGGAAGGGGAAGGCAGCCCCAGTAAAAGCAGTTTTTTTCTTAGCAATATGGAAACTTATTCATTACCATAATGTGTGTACCAAAAAGAATTTTAGTTTTTAAAACTATTTAATATCTTTTAACTTTGACTTGCAGTAATGTATCACAAATAAAATTAAAGAGTTATTCTTACAGTTTTTCTCTACAAGTGTTCAATATGAGCATCTTTTTTCATGTATCATATTCATTCAATAGGAATGTTAACCCCATACTTTAAGCAGCATATCTGGAGTAATGAAAGCGACAGCTGTTTCAATCTTGTTGTCAAATTAGGATCAATAGGTAGCAGAGACAAATACACAAGATCCTTTAAAAAACACCAAAGGAAAAAAAACATGGAGTCAGATCTGTTGACCTTGGAGGCCACTACAAACAAGATCTGTCACTGAATGCATGCTGACCAATCCAGCAGTTGGAGAATTCATCATTCAATTGATACTGTACAGAGTTATGCCAGTGAGGAGGCACTGTTATACAGTCTCATCTTATAAAATAAGCAACTTCTTTTACACTAGCTTCAGTGAAAAAGAATGATTTGTAAACTTGTTGCGATATTGCATTGAAAACATTTAATCCTGGGGAGTCCTTTTCATGTTGGAAGAGTTCATGGGGATCTTGATCCCCTGTACTGCCATTATGTATGTTAACTTTTCCACTAAGATGAAATGTTGGTTAATCACTAAAACACAATACAATCAAGAAAGTTGCCTAGCTGTAGTCGATGTGACCCATATGTAAGTATTTCCTTAAAACATTCCACACCAGTGTTGCTAGTTTGCAGCTGTTCTTCCTAATAGATTTTGTAGGATCATGCAGGAAAGACTACCTGACATGTTCTACATTTTCTTCAGACATCTTGGTTATCCCATATTCTTCTCTTTACACTGACAACCAGTCGTTTCAAATTGATTATGCCATCAATGAATGTTATTGTCACTTGGAGGAACATAATGACATTTCCTACGGAACACAGATGGCTTTTTTTTAAGAGTCGCCATTTTTGCTAGTGGAGCTGTCAAGAAAAAATGTAGGGAATCATCTGCAGCCATGCATTCAACAAAATTGTCCTTTTTGCTCTTTAATTCTAGCCTTAAATCAACAGTGTTCACCTCATCCAAGAAATATAACTAATTAAAACTCTGACATTATATATTGTACATAGAGTTGTTTTACCATCTTGTGACTTCATGTTATATCTGTCTGCAGAAGTACTTGCTCACAGCTATTGTGGAAAGAAGCTGTTGTGGTAGTAATGTAATAACTTCCTATTTAGTGTGACCTTTTTTCCTTTTTATAGGAGTTGAAATTATTTCACCAGAAACAACTGAGGAGAATGAAGACAACTCACCGAAAGAAGAAAATGAAGAAGTCGCAGAACCATTAAAAAAAGATGATTTAAAGGTTGATTGATAGGGAATTATTTAATAATTTTATTATTATATCTGAATTAGTATTTATATAAATGTATTTGCCTTTGCCTTTTGTAATTACTTCCAAATGCTTTATGTTAATTTAATTGTTGGTTTTTTTTTGTGTGCTAAACAAAAGACTGGTGAATTGATTTGCAGTTGGTCAAAATTATCTTTCTTAAATATTTTTTTAATATGCGTTATAATTACAAAATCGTAATTATTTTCATTACTGAAACTTAAGTTATTAAACCTTTCTGTTTCTTTTTTTTTTAAATTGATGAAGTAGAGTCAAATATTGATTTAATTAAATGTCATACATTTAATTACCTTATTACCTTACCTTTCGTTACATTATTATTACATTATTACCTTTCGTTTTGTGCGTGTCGTTCAGTATTTCAATTATTTAATTTTTTTTTTGTATTTGTTTTTCTTTCATCTGTTATATTCATTTTGTAATATGTGTTCTGTGAAAGTATTTATTTATACCCATGTGTTCCTTTATGTAGAATCTCTGAATTTATTTTTTTCCTGAATTGACTCTACAGTTAAGTTTGGCACCTTTTTTTTGTCAGTTTTCATTTTTACTTAATTTAAAATTACTTATGTTATTTAATTCTAGTTTAAATATGTGTAGTTAAGTTATTTACATAATTGGTAATTCAGTGTACTGTAAACCTTTACAGTTTCCTATCGGTAATATATTGTATTGAGTAAGTTTTTGAAAGGACTGTTGCTTAATGAATGCTTGTGTGTGTATGTAAATATATTAGAGCTTTATCACTGATTTAAAGGGGGTTGTAAGATAACTGTAGTCCATTATATCGGTGTATGTTTAAGTATACAGGTATCTCTTGGTTTATCTCTGTTTGTTCTGAAAAGTTAATGTATAGTATTTATTATTTCTCACTAAATTTATTTCTCATTTAGAATACAGTAAATTGGTGCTAGTTGAAAGTAAATTTAAAAAGTGAAAAACTTGAAAATTATAACTTAGGTGTGTCTTAAATATTTAATACTTATTTATAAATATTTACATAATATACATTCTTAACTTATAAATATTTGTAAACAGTCCAGTGTATCAGTAATTCATTTCTCTTTGTGTACTCTCTGTCTAAAATTGAATTAGTTCAGCTATTTTGGAAACTCCATCATTCTGTTAAAGATAATTTCTTTTTTATCATTAGAATCTCCATCCTATATTTATTCTTGGACTGTAACCATTACCTGTTGAAACTATTTAAATATGTTCAGCTGTAGTACAACAGTCTAATAAAATCCCCTCTTTTGATTAGGTAATGCTTCTATAGACTTGAAATATGTCACAGAAGATAAACCTCTCCTGCTGTTATTTTTGTTTATATTGCATTTTGTAATTTTGTGTTCGTCTTGCCTGTTACATATTACTTAAAAATCTTTAACAGTTATAAACTGACCAAAGTTATTCACTCCTTTTATAAAAAAGTATGTTTTCATATTTTCTTTGTAACCAATAATACTTTTAAATTGTCCCTTATAATGAATAGTATAGTAAACCTTAAATTAATATTTGTGCAATGATCCAAAATAATAAAATCATCTTAAATAGTAGTTGATTTTTTTTTGTTTCATAAGCTGTTTTTAGATTTAAGATCAACCTATAATATTTGATTATCATGTAATGTTTTGGATTGTTATTATTCTTAACTTATCACATTTTCATAGTGCTTTCTTTTATATAAATTATAAAATTTTAATTAAAGATTGGGACATTGGTGTAATTTCCTTCTGGATTATGCACTTTATATGTTTAAATCTTTTGTTGATTGAATCAAGCCTTGATTTGAAAGATTATTTTGCACACCAAAATTTCTAGGCAGAGTTCTTTGTCCTTAGTAAGTTACAGAATCTGATGTATAAAATTACAACCTAAGCCTGGAAAAGAGGATACTCAAAATATTGTTTCTTTGGTTTTGGATTGTCTCATCACGTAGTATATAGCTACCATTTTCATTGGATTCTTTATATGGTCTATGTGGTAGCATTTCTTTAAAAAAAATATCCGTGTGGTTTAGTCAGGAATATAACATGTCTAGAGAAACTTATTGCTTTCTCAAGATTGTTCGAAGAGAAGATTTAGTAAGAATAGGTTTTTAAATGAAAAGTCTGTAGAGTATAATGAAGGGTGGCAGGCTCTTCATCATTTAATTATTTCTTCATAGGCCTGTTTTAGCTAGTGTTGTGGTAATTCCAAAGGCTTGTTTGGGTTTAATGAATTGTTCCTGGCACCTTTTTTGACTGAAGTATCTACTCATTTATTTTCTACCCCTGATTGTCTACAAGTTTTCTCTTGTCCATAAGGAAGATAAAAAAAAAAACTGCACAGTTTCAAGAGATGTCTGTTAATTCTTCATTGTTTTTATGTAAGTGAATTTCATAAACATATAAGGTGTTGTTATCTACATTTTGTTTTTCCTCATTTGTTGTAAACTTTCATACTTATTTTCTCCATTTTTTTACAGTACAGCATTATTTGTTTTTATACAGAATTATTTTATTTAACCATTATTTCAAAATTACTTAATTTTTGTAGATATTTAACCCATTTTTATGCCTAGGGTTTTATTTTTGCTATTTTAGATAACTTATTTTTTACTCTTATGGTGGATGTCCGTAATCTAAAAGTCAAATGTTGACTTTCTATTAAATTAAAAATAATCCTTTTGCTTGGGTTCATTTAAACCCACACGTATCAAAGTTTAACTGAATTGTGCTATAATCTTGGGCATAACTGAAATCATCTAAAAATAAAAACTAATTTGTTATCTTGCATTTTTATTTTTGGGGTAAATTATCAATTTTGAGTACAGTACGTTTAGTTAAGTTATAGTTTTTATGATTCTCTTAAGTATGAAAAATTAGATTTTCCTGAATAAGATATAAGATTAGGTATATTCACTTAGGACATTTTCATGTTTATTGTCACTTATATAATCTAATTGTACTTTTCCCAAAACTCTTATTCAGAATTTGTATGAAATTCTTAATTATTTATACACATGGAATGAAATTATTAGTTTGTATAAAAATGACATTTTCATAAATTTCTGGTAAAGAAACTTGGTTTTATGAGATACTACTACCAGAAATTCACAAAACTCCTCAAAGTAAATAAAATTTAATAAACAAGATTTAAAAGTAGATTTAAACTTTTCACATTTGTTATTATTATTATTTCCTTCAGCTATAAGCTTTTTTTTGTTTTGGGTTAGAATCTGTTTTTTGAACTTGTAATCTGGTCTCAGTTCATAAGATATTAGAAACTTGTTTCTGTGAATTAAAGTTAAAAAAAGTATCTTCAGAATAGTTATAAAATAAATTTAAAAAAAATAATAATGTAGTATGTGATCCAGATTTAATATATTTTAAGTTAAATTAATTAATTTTTCATTTTCATTGCATTAATTAAATGTTCAGTATGATTTTACCTTCATCTAAAGGAATTATTTCCAACATCATATTCTCAGTCGTCTTAATTTCTCTTATGATTAAAAATTGTTTTTATTTTTCATTAATTTTGTACATGTCTAAATAAGACTTTTATCACGGTCCTTTGTGAAACATAATTTACTTTATTTTATGATAATGAAAATATATCCCTGAAGCACAGATTTAAAAAAATGTGTTTGCTTGAAATAAATGAATATTTACATGCCTTCCATGATAAAATTTAAAATTAAAATATATATATTCAGCCTTCTTAAAATAGTGCATATTGTAAAACAAATAATTCAAACAATATAATTACTGATCTAGTCAACTACGGTTGTACACTTACAGTTAAATCTAAGAATATGACGAACTGTTAAGGTTTATTAATATTATTTTATATTAACTGTAAACTATATCAATTACATTTTTATACAATTGACTAGGTTTTTAATTCCACTAAGCTAAACAGGATTCATAAGTTAAATTCAAAAGATATACCATAAATATATGGCTAATCAAAGCCAATATAATTTAAACTAGTTTGTTTACTGTACCTAAGTTTAAATAATGGTAGTGGCGCTTTTCTTACCACTTATCAGTGACTACGGAAGTTGATACAGATTAAAATGTTTCTAAAAACAATCCCAAAGAATTTTAAAGCATTTTATTTTTAAAGCTACAAATCTGACTATTTAGGTTTAAAATTTTTGTTATGATGTCTTAATACGATTACAAAAGTTTGAAGATTACTTTTTATAAATGTACAGATTCAAATGCATTGTCGTATTTGTAGTATGTATAATGTTTTCCCAGACATATGTTGTGCTGTGCTCAAAATTATTCTGTCGTACAGTTCAATCTTATACACTAAAAATTACTTTTTTCGGCTTATTATTGGGTTAAGTATAATTCTACTGTGCAGGTCAGTTTTAGCTATCATTTCAACATAGTTAAACAGAAACTGAGGGAAAGTCGTCATTAATTCTATTAATTGTCATGACATTAATTGTTATTTTCCAAACCCATTCTTTAATACAAAATTTAAAAGCTTTCTCAACACTAATCTTTTTCCTTTTTTTTACAGTGATCTGTATATCCCCACATTGTATATAAAAAAAAAAAGACTTGGAAGTATTCATAGATCATTCAAAATGCTTCCAGCAGCTGCAAAGTAGTGGTGGTGCTTTCACCATCAAATCCATTCAAATCACTAAGCTTTCCAACCACTTGATTGACCTGTCTCAGCATTGTCAATTATTTACTATTTTTAATACGCTTAGAAATTTTAAATGTTTTTGTTTTTTTTTTTTTTACGTCTTGTATTCAGCATGTTTTTTATTGCATAATGTTTTTTTATTTATTTACAACTATAAATTCATTTTATTTTTTTCTATACAGTGTGTCATCGTTAAAAATGATTCAGTGTTGTTGGTTGTTGTGGATTTAATTTACATATTTTTATGAATTGAAATGTTCTGGATCAAATCTATTATTACCAACAATTGTTAATTTTTTTTTTTTTTTTATAATTCAACAAATTTTGTTAAATTTGGTATAGTAATTAGTTTTAACTGTTTGTCAATTATAGATATGTCATCTGCAACTCATCATCATTTATCAATTTGCATGTACATTTGGTAATAGAGAAACTTTCATTAGATACAACTATTGAAAGACCCTTTTAAATTTTAGCAATAAATATTTTAAGTATAACCTGTATTATCTTGAGGTATTTTAGATTTTTAACTTCATTTTAATTTTATTGATTTATTTAAAACAAAAAAAGAACTGAAATTTTAAAATTTAATGTAGTTATTTCCTTTTCTACCACTTTTTTTCTTAATTTTTTATATAATTTATCATTTACAGTAAAACTTCTTTTAACTGCACCCTCATCTTACCACTTATAACTGTTTCCAGCTAGATGTAAATGATATCAATCTCCACTTATTTAATAAGGGCATTGATATTGTGTAAATGAAATTTTAATAATTTAAAAAGACGTAACTTTTTTTCATCTGTATTCATATCAGGTTTTAAATTACTTGTAATAAAATTTGGCAAAAATAAGAACTGTAACTAATAACAACTATAACTAATTGCTTCCTTTTAAGTGAAAACATTAACTCATTCTTTTAAGTTTTATATGTATACATACATTTCTGTGTGTATACATACACACTATTTTATGTTTAGAAATATTCATCTCTAAAACATTACTTAAGCTTTATCTGATGATTTGAGAACTGTGATTTTATTCCATAATAATTTTATTTAACAGATGGTTTCAGATAACGAGCAAACTCACAAATTAGTAGTTATTTTTGGTTTTTCAAATAGTAGCAAATTGCTAATTTTATTTGCTATTATAAAATAATACTTATAATGATAATCTATATTCCTGTACTGTTATACATATAATTTTTATATTATGAACTTCATATTCACAAACAAAAACATATTCAAAGACATTGATCTACATAAGACACTGCCTGTAATTTTTTCAATTATTTTTCTGTGTAATTAAAAAAAATAAAATAAAATTCCAGTTGAAGTGGCATCATATAATGAAGAGAAATTTAGGTAACAAAATACAAAGTTGCTATGTTATGGAAATTAATAATTAAATCAATTTTTCAGTTTTAATAAATTTCTATATTTTGCTTACAAGAGTTTACACTGAAAGATTTTCCTTTTTTTTTTTTTTTTTATTTTTTTTTAACCTCCGGAACTACAGTTAAGTAAATTGTAGCGTGTGTGAAAAATGTCATGCCTGACCGGGATTCGAACCCGGGACCTCCAGATGAAAGGCAGAGACGCTACCATATTTTCTTAGTATGAAATATGTCTATTTCATACTAAGGTGATAAATATTTTATCACCTCTCTCACTCTTTTTGGTATAGATTGAATTAATTTTACACATTGTTCTTTAAAGTTTTAGTTTTGAAACCATGTATGGATTGCATTGTTCATCATTTTCTCCTTTGCTGTACAGTCTGTAAAAACAAAGGAAATGAAAAGAGGGAAATGAGGAAGCATAATTTGTTTCCTCATTTCTCTCTTGCATACGGCCCTTACATTCTCTACAGAGTTGAGAATTTATTGTTGTTTCATATCCAGTCTAAGCAGCATAGCTTTTATATTCAACATTACTTTGATGTCAATGAAGTCCCTCAACAGAAAAAAAAAATCACAAAAACATTTTTTTACTGGTATTTCACTGACTGAAAAATATATTTGGAAGAAACAGATTCTCCATCTGCCCTTTAAACAAACTAGTAGACATTTCCCTACCTTAATGAGATGCATTTCATTGGAGATAATCACTTTTCAATCAGTCTTCATAAGTCTCAGTTACAATATGTCTTCCGACCTTGTTCAAGCATCCTACATAAACAGTTAAAATGTGAATTTCAACCAACACTGAACCAATTGTTTCCCTATAAAGATCATGACATAATTTTTTAGGATCAGTGTAAGATAATCTTGTTAGCAAAATATTTCTTTTATTAGGCTTTCTTTTTTTTGATTTGACAAAACCAGCCTTTTTTTCAGGCTGGTAATGAGCTTTTAAACTCGCCCCACGTCATACTTCAATTTAATGTTTAGGTAATAAAGAATGTTTAAGGAAAGTTATGATTTTAGTTCATTTTTAGGAGTAAGACGATCAAAAAATTTAATCAAATGATCACAGTAAAAAATTATGCGATAAGTAGCAAAAATCAGATGCACTAAAAAATTAAATCTAATTAATAATTTTACAAACAATGTATCTGCAATGTAACACTAGTTCATAAAAGACAAACAACTGTGAGTAGATCTTTTATAAAACGACCAACAAAAGTGGCCTTGAAAAGAGTAGTATTACAACTTTACTGGAATTTTCCTTTACAGTGCAATGTTTCTATTAATTACACAACATTATTTTCTTACATACATTTCCTTAGTATATAGAAAAGTAATATAATTTTGGTTACATCAGAAGTTGATTGAACCCAAATAGTCTAAGCATGGAGCTAGCAAAAGATGAAGATACATTATTCTTATGGTTTTAAAATCGTGAAATTTAGATTATTGAGAGTGGTGTAAGTGAGGTGTTTCTGTTTGAGAAGTTTACTGTAACTTATGTTATACTGTTGTTTTTCAAAGATAAAATAGCAATTACCAATGAGGCAGTTATGATTTAGATTATGCGTTAACTTGCTGGGAAGTATTACCCAGGACCACTGTATTTAATAATCTATGATGCACCACTTATTACTATAACTTATGCAATTCAGTCTAATTAACTAAAGCTACTTTAATCATATGTTTTTTCCTATTTACTTATTTTTTTCTTTCAGAAAAATTGTTGAAGCTGTTAAGAACAGTTTTTAAAAAAGTTAACAAGTTAACATTAAAAAATACTTTAATGAATTTAATTATGTAGTGTTACATCTAGGCACAAAAAACTCTTCGATTATAAACTCGCGCTATCAGTTGAATGTTTTTTAAAAATTAATTTACTTTAAATAAAATACCATTAAATTTTTTTAATTAAAGACAGCATTATTAACTCATTTGATCATAAATTAATTAATTTACCTTTTCAAAATATATGTTTGTTATTTGCCCCTTTTTAAACATGATTATGTACAATTTAGGTTCATCCTTACAGACAAACAAGTGGATTGTTTCATGTCAGAATCAAAATTTGTTTTTAAATTCACAGGCAAGTATAACAATTGTTTTATTTGTTGAAAAGTTTGTTTTCAGTTAGTTTTTTCTTGTTAAATCTAAGGCCATCTGATCACCATGGAAGCTCTGATTATTGTCTTGTGTATAAACTACACCAAGATCAATAAAAATTACAGTGATTACAAAATTGTTAGCATACTGCATTTTCTTCTAAAAGAATGTTTCTATGTGTTTTGTATTATTTTGTTAAATATTCTGGTCTGTTGAGGTCTTTTGTGTGTGGGTGAGCATGCGCGCGCGCGTGTGTGTATATTTAAAAAATAATAATTTTCAATTGTATAATCAACAAACACTGACTGTTCTTATTGAAAACCTTCTGCTAATACTCATGTATTAGCTATTCAAAGATAAATATGGGTCTATAAATTATAGTTATTTCAAATTTTTAAATGAAATAATAAAAAATGGTTGCATGAGATTACAAATACATCACTATTTATTTATTTTACAGTTATTTGCCATTTTTAAGCTATTGGAACCAGAAATATTTTAACAAAATTGCATCCTTCCTATATTATCTATTATCAATTTAAAAAATTTGTATTGTTAGCTGTTACTTGTAACTGCAGTAGTACAACAGAAATTGATAGTCATTTTATAGCAAGTAGTATATATTTTTGACATCAAGTCTGCATTTTGTAATCTTTTCCTTTTTTTTTTATTAAGGTTTTATATCAAAAAAGAAAGTAGTTTTGTAAAAACCCTCTTCTGTATAAACCACAGTTTGGTCTGTAATAAGGAATTTTCCAGGTATCCTATTTTTTTTTTACTTTGTTCATGAATTAAGGCTGTTACAGTTATTTAAGGTAACTTGGTGATAAAGGTAGTCACAAATGTAATTAAAATTGTTCTCAGATCTGTTAACTAAATATTAAGTGTACATTCAATTTTTTTTTTAAATAGTTGTAAATAACTCATTATTAGTAATTACAATGTAAAAATACATATATGTGTTGTTTATTTTGAATTATTATTTCATTAGTCTGATCATGTAATTTTTATTTAATATAAAATTATGATAGAAATTGATATTAAAAAGTAATTTCATTACAGTTGATATGAACAAATGAGTTAATGAAAATTTTTCTGTTATAGTTTTAAAAACATATGAGAAGTGTGTAAATATATGTAATTATAAATATATTATTATAAACAGAGTTTAAATAATTATTTATAAATTTTAAGAATTTATATGTTAGTATTTATTTTTTAACAAGAGTGTTTATAAAACTTTATTAATGCTGTAATTAATATAAAATATTTATACAGTTCATATTTTAAACCAAAAGTTAATTTTTATTGCATTGTTAAATCACTTATCATTGAACGGCAGATAAATTGATCGTTAATTGTGAAAAGTGTCCTGTTAACAAAACAAGTTTGTGAAATCAACAAAGTTAATAATACTTGTTTATATGGTGTATTCATATAAACATTGTGTTGTTTTATGTAGTGATTATTTTAGCATCATATTTCTTTATTGTACTTAAAAAAAAAAAAAATGGTATTTTTTACGATTTAAGTTAATTTGCAATCTTTAATAGATTTTCCAGGTTAAAAAATAAAAATGTTATTATAATTTTCTTATTTTTTTTTTATATGATATAACTAGTCATATTTGCTTAGTTTTTTATTCTGTCTATATACATAAAAGATTTGGTGATTTTCTTTTTTATGGTATTAGTGGATGTTGTATTAATTTTATTTTCTTGGCAATGGATTATCAAGACCCATTAGTGAATGAAGAAGTTGTTTTTAATTGTAAATGATTATATAAATTTTTAAGTTATAATACAGCTACTTTTAGTATTACATTTTATAGTAGTTATTTATTATGTAAAATTTATTAATTTTTGTACTTAAGCAAAGAAATTTTTTTAACTGAAAATCCGATACCAATGTGGATAAATCCACACATCATATATCATGTGAAATGAATGTATAGAATTGTGTTGTAATTACTTTTGGGGAAGCCTTATCTATTTTTTTTTTTTTTTTTTATAAATGTCCACCCTCCTGTGATTTCAAAGTATTTAATTCTACATAAAAAAAAATGATCAGTACTAAGTGACCAGAGTAGAATTTAGATAAGGATTCGTTTTTTCTTATCACACATATTAAAGATTGCTGTGCTGGTTCTATAAAAATAATAACCACAAAAAATACTAACGATTTGTTGTATATCACATATTCTGCATTTTATTTGAAGGGTATCTCATTAAGAAATTTATTGGTTATAAATAAAAATGGATTTTTAAACATTTTTGTTTGGTTTTTATTGACTTTTAAATATATAAATTCTACAAATTTTCTCTTGAAATTTCACTTGGTTATTGACAATTTAACAAAGTCAATTTATAGCAAACCTTTCTTTTTTTTTACAACAATTTTCTCGGGACCCAGTAAACACATTTTTCATTTAAGAATGCATATAAAACCATTATTGATTTATTTGACTTGCAGAGCAGAAATATTTTGCTAAATGTATCTAGAAAACAAGCATTTGCAAGTCCATTCCAGTATAACATTTTCCATTAGTTTGATTGGAAGAATATGTATATGAAGTGTGACAAACTTCCTGATACACTATACATATATATATATGGGTGTCCCACGAAGGTTCAAGATATGTTCTACAAGGGAAAGTAAAGAAAAAACTCATATGAACATGGGTCAGGAAGTGCTTTGTTATTGAGTTATTAGTTTATGAAAAATTTCACCCTGTTTTATGCTCCAAGTTGAAATGAGATCGAACTGAAATGAATAAAATGTTTTCCAGGACTGAATCTAATAATTATTGAAAGCTTTGTATAAAACACAAAAAAATTACAAAATGCAGTTTTTTTATGTTTGACAATTAGTTCTTTAAATTTTCATTAAACAAATCAAATTTTAGAGAATTTGATTATAAGAAAATCTATTTTAAAAATATTTATTAAACAAGAAGAACAATTTAAGATATTTGACCATAAGTGTACTACTATTGTATTTTACTGTAATTTTAAACCAAAACAAGAAACATTTCAGTATTGGAAAATATCTAAAAACAAAATCAATTTTTTTCCTTTTTTAATAATTGTTTGGCCTACTGGCCAAACAATTAAACTGGCCAGTAGTCATGTGGACCATTTTAGCCAAGGAGGGGTTCTTCAGTTTCCTGTTAAGGAAACTGAAGAACCCCTCCTATATTCCCTCCCACCCACCTATATTCCAGAAAAAAGGACCAGAACCAGAAAAAAGGTCTGGGTTAACACCCAGAACCTTTTAATTCTTTCAGATGTTAACTTTCTTTCTTGGTCTGAAATCATCCTTCCTATTGTTTGTCTGTTGATTTTCATTTGTAGTCTAGTTTGTTTGTCTTAAGGTTTCTTAATTTTGTCTGTATTGTTCTTCAAATCTTCCACTGTAATTTCTAGTTCCTTCATGTTTTCTTTGATTTCTGTAATCCATTTTATGTTGGTTTTGTTATTCTATAATGTTTCTATTATTTTCCTGATGATTCTGTTTTCCAGTATTCTGATTAGGTGTTCTAAGAATCAGATCCATTTCTTTTGAGTATGCTGGTTACCGGTTCTATTTCTTTGTAGAAAGTTTCATTTGAAGTGAGCTTCCAGTGTACATTCTTTTGATATTTTTTGTTGATGCATTTTCTGATTAACCTTCTTTCTATCTTGAGAATCTTGTCTATTGCTGCAGTACTGGTTGTTTTGAAGCTGGTCTCACTCACATATGTAATTTCTGGTTGTGTGACTGTTTTATAATGTTTTAATTTTGTTGCTATTGAGACTTTTTTTTGTTACAAGTGTTCTTGGTAAGATGCTGCGCCCTAGTCAGTTTGTGTATTCTGTTATGCCAAGTTGGTTTTTCGTTGAGGTTGTATGTAATAATTTCTCCAAGATTCTTCAATTTATCTACAATTTTAATCACTTGGCAATTTACTAAAGTTTTATTTGCAAGAGGGGGTCTGTTAACAGTGTTTCCGTAATTTCAAAAGATATTTTGAGGCCAATTCTTTGTGCTATCTCTTCTGGTGATTTTATTTGTTATTTAGTACTTTCTTGTAGTTTGCCAGGAGGGCCATATCGTCAGCAAATCTTAGGAGTTTAAATTTATGTTGTCTTTACGTCTTCCAATTTTTATATTCTTCGGTTTAACTGTGTACTATTTTCTCATTAATATATTGCTAGACACAGTTGAACCGGAGTGGTGAAAGGCCATCTACTTGTCTCAGTCCAGTTTTTATGATAAATGGTTCAGAGAATTCCTTCTAAACTTGATTTTGGAGTTTGTGTTTGTTAATGTGAGCTCTATCATCTTGACCAGTTTTGGATGAAATCTGAAATTTCTTAGTATGTCTAATATTAAGCGCCTATGGATACAGTCATATGCTTTTTTTAAGTCCACAAAGGTTACAGACAGGTTTTTTTTTGTTTTAAAATATGCCATGATCAATTTTAAGGTGATAATTTGTTTTGAACAGCTTCTCCAAGGCCTGAAGCCTCCTTGATATTCACCCAATCCAGTTGTTCCTTGATTCTGTTGTAAAGGATTCAAGATAAAATTTTGTATGTGCAATCCAATAGGGATATGCTTCTGTAGTTATCTGGATTGCTCTTGTCCCCTTTTTTGTGTAGCGGATGAATTATAGCCATTGTCTAGTGGCCAGGAAGATTTTCTGTCCCAAATTTTTTATAGAAACATATGTAGGAAGGCCAGAGTTGAGTAGCCAGCATAAAAAAACTAAAGTTATTTGTAAATCTTATATTCAGTTTCTAACTTGTCAAAAATGAGAAGAAGCAACGTCATGTTGAGAAATAGTTTCTTGGAATATTATATAGTTTCATTGTGGAATATTTTCTAAAAGAGGTGGCAAATTATTTTCTAAGGAAATTAAGAACAAATTTCCTGTAAGGTGATATTCAAAAATAGGTGGTTTAGTTGCATACTCATCAATAACACCACTTCAAATATTTACCTCCTTAATTCAAGTTTTAAGAATTTCAGTATGGCTTCATTTTACCCTTGGAGCAGGAATTGGGGAGAAACTTTTAGCAAGCTGCTAACTTGAAAACAAGTATTTTTAGCCCATGTTTACATGAAATGTTTTCTTTATTTTTACTTGTAGAATATGCCATGAAATTCTTTGTGAGATATCTGATATATACATACATACACACTCACACACACACACACACTTACACAGAGCATTTCAGGAAATTTCTGTTACTTCATAAATATATATCTGATATATACATACATACACACACACACTTACACAGAGCATTTCAGGAAATTTCTGTTACTTCATAAATATATTCTTCTAATAAAAAAAAAATAATAATGAGACGTGTTAAAGCGTATAGAAGTGTATAAGTGAAAAAGCTTAATTTTCTAGTAGCATTTAGTGATACATTTTTCCCCAGATTTTCATCCTAAAGGTAAAATAAACCGTTACTTAAAACTGTCTACACAAATTATTGAGCAAAATTAGTGTTTTTATAAGCATTCTTAATTGAAAAATGGGTCCACAACTTTTATCTCCAGTAGTGTCTATGAAAATTTTTGTAAAACGTAGAATTAAGATCAAAAAGCAACTTTTCAGATTTGGCAAAAATTATATTTATTAAATTGTTAGCTACACAAAAACTTAAAGATAAAATTTGTAGACTTCATTCTGAGGCAATTGATGTAATAAGCTAATAAAAACCAAATAAATTTTTAAAAATCCATTTTTATCAAAAAATATTCTGAATGTTTCATTACAAATGAGTGAAGATTCTTTGCACACATGCATGTATATGTATACTCTGGCCTCATTTTGCATAATCTCAGGAAAAGTTGATTTAAATTTTTTGTAGGACAACATACACACACACACACATATGTATTTTGGTCTTTTATTTTGTCTTAATTTTTTTTTAATCTATAGGGTCTACATCCTTTTTTTGCAAATTTCATTGTAATTTAAGAGTTAATTATTAGTGTATAATATGTTATAGAGATGCTAAAGTCTTATTTTGATAAATGTTTTAAACAGAGTTGGGAAGATAATGAATTTCAGTTATCGCTTATTCCCAGAACAGTGTTTCAAAAAAATTTGATATTATGACTTCTATTTATATGACATGGATGATGTTAAATTAAAGGTATGTTTTTCTGCCTGTTTATTGTCTCTTCAACACAACTAATAATTACAGGGAAAAGATTTTTAAAAATTGCTCCCTCCTGCAAAAACATCAAATTTACAAATTTCAACCTATTTTAGTTTTCACCAATTCTCTTGTAATCTCTTAGTTGATTATTGTACAATATGTTAAGGGCGAAGCTGGGAATTTCATGTAATTTACTGGTGTTTTTTTTTTGTTACATTACTACTGTGCTGTACTTGTTGAGGTACAAATTAATCCAAATTTAGATTATCTGAGTTTTTATATTCTTTTGCATGGATATATGTAAAACATTAGTTTATGCTTGGGGAACTGACAATGAAAGTATACTTTTACACAGAATTGTTTTACAATCCAAGAAAGAAAAAAACTGGCTGAGAATGTTGGAAAAAGCAGTTTTGCTGAAATTTATATTGATACTGAAAGTGGACATATTTTGGTAGCTAATATTACATTATCACTGTTAATTGAATGGTATAATAATGATTTAGTTTTGTTATAAAGTTATTTTGAGAGAAGATGCCTACCTTTTAACTCATTTTACTGCAATTTTTTTTTTGTTTTCGTTAAAAAATTATTTTTTTTTAATTTTATTTTGTTTTTTTTGTCATGTGTGATGCATATAAAACCACTACTTTTGCTCAATAATTTGCGACGGTATAGTTTTGATGTAGATTTATTTGATCTTCAGAACAAAAATGGAGAAAGTTTTGCTACCTATTATTAGAAAACAACAAAACTGTTAGTTTCGAGATCAATGTATGTATAAACATTTTTCATTACTTTTATTAGAAGAATATCCTTGTAAAATGTGACAGAAACTTCCTTAAACACCAGCCATATACACAGTGAAATGTTCACTGTAGCAAGAATCTCTCTTTTGCAGCAATTCATTCCTTTTACATTCTTATATTAAGTAATGTATTTTATTTCTTCTAGTGTAGCAGATAAAATTCCCACTAATCTCTCTGCAACAGCAATATTTTCCTGGCAATCAGGTAATTATTCTTTCTTGTAATATATTTGATTGTGAGGTAAGAGTAAAACATAATGAATACAGTAATAAAAGAAACTGTTAAGTTATTAAAACTGATTTTACTTGTGAGGTAACTTTGTATTCCATATCACATTCATCTTCATTACAATAGATTGTAATACTTTAAATTGTAAAATATACTAGTTATTTTAAATATAAGCTTGTTTTATTAGCTATCAATTCTATTTTGAATTGATAGTTCAGTAAAGCAAAACAAGTTTTTAGTTTATTTTATAAAGTTAGACTTACCTATATTTTCAGATAGGAATGTGGTATTTTACAATCAGTATTATTCAATGGATTTTGATCTATCAGTCAAGAAATTTTAAGCTTTGGTATTATGAATATTGCTTATTTTCATGTTTAGTTATTGCCTGTCCTTAATAGACCAATCTTTTTTCATGTTAGGTTAAACTCTTTGTCTTCCATGTACTCAAATGAAGAAAAATAAACAGTAATTCTTGAGTTAGTCATGTTTAAATAGTATTCTACTTAAGAGTCTTCATATCTGTCCAAAGTCTTCTGTATTTTTAGTGATTTCAGCTATGTTTCTAGCTATTAATCAGCACTTTTTTTTAACAGATATCTAAACAAAAAAAAAAAGTTTTTGAAAAAAATAATTATTGTAATTCATGAGTTAGAAGTTGATGTAAAAACGAGTTAACATCTGAAAAAAATTTAATTCATCCACAATATGGAAAAATCAAGACAAAAACAATTAAAGGTTTTAATGAAGAGAGTAATTTCAAAAAGACTCTTAGACCAAAATTCAAGCATATTGATCTAGCGGTTCATTGGTTTTAGCAAACAAAGGCTTTAAAAATATTTTAATAAATGATCTGGCAATAAGAAGAAAAACTGAATTCTTCACAAAAGATTTAGGATTTCTGAATATTAAAGGTTCTGATGGTTGGCTGGAAAAATTTAAACAATATTCTGTGTGGAAAAATAAGTGGTGCACCTACTCATATTGATTTAAATTCTATAAATATTCGGTTAAAATCTGTGTGGACTCATATAAGTGATGGTTTTATGGAAAATAAATTATTCAGTGCTGATGAAACAGGTCTATTTTATAAACTGCTTCCATATAAAACTTTAACTTTTATAGGCAGAAAATGGTCAAAGGAATTTAGTACTTACCAATATGTCAAAAGTGGAAAAATGTCCATTATTAGTTATAAAGAATGTAAGATCTTTCAAAAATCATGACAGTAACAAAACAGCATGGATAGCTTCTGAAATTTTTAAAAAAGAAACTTATTCACAGGATGATAAATTAAAAAGATTTATCATAAAAATTTGTTACTGATAAAATGTCAAGCAAATATTGATATCATTCTATTTTAAAAAAATCTATGAACATTTTCTTCTTAACCAATACTACAAATATTTATAGGTAATGTGACTTTGTTGTAAAATGTGTAAAATATAACTGTCAAGAAAAATATTAAGACTTATTGAAAACTCACCTCAGAAAAAATTGGTTTATAAATAATTTGTTCCTACTGCAAAAATTATTGTAATGCAGCTCCAATAACATTAAAAAATTATTTTGACCTCTGGCCTTATTTTAAACCCAGAAACAAATGATACTTGTGAAGGGACAAATTTCCAGCAATTGTTGGGATCAAACAGTTCATTATTCAGCTGTCTGTTGATGAAATAAATTTGAACATTTATGAAGGACTTGATGGTGGTCTAGCTACTTCGGCAGCTTTTGATGTTGATCCTATCATCTTGCAGAATAAAGAAGAGGAAGGAAATGAAGAACGAAATTGAATCAGAGATATTGCCACTATCAAATAAACAAGGATTAAATGCTATCTGATGTCATAACATAAATGAGGATTTACAACAGCAAATCATAAAAATGCCGGCCTCCGTGGCCGAGTGGTAGCGTCTCGGTCTTTCATTCCGGAGGTCCCGGGTTCGAATCCCGGTCAGGC
>JAAAKQ030494011.1:0-21087 GCA_010016005.3 Zanna intricata
GAAACGACTGGCACTGGATAGGGAATCTTGGAGAGCTGCATCAAACCAGTCAAATGACTGAAGACAAAAAAAATAAATAAAGAAAGAATAATTCCTTTTGGCAAAGATAATCTTCATGTTCAGATTTATTTGAACATGGTTATTTTTATAAAATATTTTACTTTCTTGCACACAAGGTCTGTTCAAGAAGTATCCAACCATAAGCTGTGAAAAAACTTACCAAGTGGCCTCCAATCCTAATCTCCTTCAAAGAAGGAGACCCTTAAAGACCCTAAGACCGTTAAGAATTCACATACTTAAACCGATGATCCTTCCACTGATGAAAATATTTTTTGAAATCCTTCTGGCTATCAGATCAGAACCCTTAACTAACACCTACAGCTTGAAGAACTATCACCAGCAGCATGACTGGTGAGTAAGAGCCTGGTTGACCTGAGGTATTCTGTGCTTGATTAGATGTAATGAATGCGTGAAATCCTTGACTAGATATAACAAATGAGTGTGTTATATGCAACTATCATTCATTTGATTCCTACAGGTTGTAATGCCAAACTCTATCATAATGCTGACGCAGAATCTTTAAATAATACAGTTTTTTTGACAGTTTAGCCTTCTGATGCATAATCATGATACACAACTCTGACAATTACTGTGACAATTTGACCTTTGATTTCTGAGTCATACTCATACACCCAAACAATATTCATTAATTATCGTCACAGCCTTAGGAAGTTAAGATCACTGTTGGCACACTCCAGAATATTCTGTCCAACATGAAAACAAATTTTTTTCTGATCAAGTAAAAAGGCTTACAAACAAATTTTGAAGCTACTCAGCACATGCCTTCATCTGTTAACTCATATGCAGGAAATTTAACTTTGCTTAATCCCAACCCCATATACAATTTGCAGAAGATCAGCTGAAGATTTTCCATGATGCACTAGAAGTATGCATAAAACAAGGTAGCAGGAATTAATTGCAGATTCAACAAAAGGTATAACAAGAGTATTAAAAATTATAACTACCTTAAAATTGGCTTTATCTTCTCACATATCGTTTATTAATACTGTAGAAAAAATATTAGGGATTTAATTTTAAAGATTTATTCTAAAATATTAAAAAATTCAAAAGTCTCATATATCTTTTGAAAAAAATATTGCATACAGAAATTGATAAAATTAGCTTTTTTCTTCTTTCTTAATTAATAAATATCTGTTTTAACAGAACATAGCAGTCACAACAAAGATTGCAAAAGCTCAGAGAAATTTTCCCACTATGCAAAAATGTAAAAACAAAAAAAATATCATTTGTTTTCTTACCCTTTCAAGATCCTGTCTTAACTGGACAAACATACGCATCTTTTCAACATCAGCTTGTTCCTGTTGTTTTGTTAGCATATCTACGTCTTCTGATCTTGGTGCTAATAAAGGCTTATTATGTCCAGCTCTACGTTTTAACACCCAAAAATTATAAATGCTGTTGATACCTTCACTGTCGACATCATGCTGACGCATTAAATCATTTGGACCAACATGCTTATCAAACTCTGCCTCAATTTCTTGCAGTCTGTTTAAAATAGTAACAAATTACAGATTATATTTTACTCAACTAAATTTTCTCATCACAATATAATCAAAATATTCTTAATTGCCATATTTATACCAGCAACCAAAAGAAGGAATCCATCTCTTGAAATGATATAACTTTATTCCAATAAGAAGTAATCATTCACTGAGAAATTAAAAGCCAATATAAAAAATTAACCGAGACTTTTGGTTCTTTCTAAATATATTTTTTATGATGTCTTTAAAAGAGTAATGTCTGAGGATAAATAAAAAATTGAAGATGGTTTGCATAAGTAACAATTTAAGAGAGAAAGGTAATTTATCAATAAATAAACTTTACAAAAGGTAATTTATTATCAGGTACATTTTGGATATCATATAAATGTTTAATAATACTGGTAAAATTTTTAAATGCACTTTAATAACTCAATACAATCATTGGATTAAAATGTTCAAACCAATCTTTGAATGAAAAGATTCATAATTACAAACTGAAATTTAATTATGTGTAAACAATACCGGAATAAAATACAATAAAAGTAAACATAAAATTCTACTTCTTTAATAAATTTTAAACACATTGAAGTTAAATTGATCTGCATATTTTATTTGTGCAATTTCTTTATTAATTTTTTTTCTAAAATTCAATAAACTTTATTTCTTTACTTAGTGAAAATAAAGTAAAGTTAAGAGGCAAAATTATAAGCCTAATTATTTTAGGCAATGTCATGCCTAAAATATATAGAGGCATGAAATTTCCTTTATTAAAATAGACAAAGAGGATGTACTACAAAAATGCAAGTTGTATGAAAATTGATAAATAATGTAAAAAATATATAAAAATTAAGTAAACAGAAACAAAAATAATAAGTACTATAAATTTTAAAGTAATACATTTAATATCTGTAAACACTAATTAAATATCTTGGACATAAATACACTGTATTCTGTTAAGACTACAGACATTTATTAAATGCACCATTTGTAACTATTATTTTTTTTTTTGCAATAACAAAACTTACTCTGTAAAAAGATAATAGAAAAACTGCTTTTTCTACAAAAAGAGACCAATGACATCTGTAAAGATTTTTCATTTCTATAATCTGCTTGTTAACTAGGATATTTTGTTTATTAAAAACAAAATAAATTAATTATAAATAAACAGAATATAAGGTAGTTTTAACCCATTGTTGACATTACATAAATTTGCAGTTAAAAATGACTCCCAATTTTTTTCAGATTTTTATATATAAGAGAATTGTAAAACAGAAATTTGACTGGCATTAAAAATGTGCTGGGTGTTGCAGAAAATATTTTGTAGTGCCAGACTTTAAGCAGCCAAATCTATGCTTTAGCTGATTAAATTAAATTTAAAAAAAAATCCTGAACCAACTTTATAAAATAATTAATACTATCAAATAGATATAAACATTACACTTTGCAAGTAAAGCTGAGAAGGATGATGAATAAAAGACAGAGGAAGAACAGGTATAACATTCAGGAATAAAGAATATAGGATAAAGCATCAGCATCTGTAAAAATTTATATAATAATTAAAAAATAAACCAAAAAAGGCTTTATTTTAACATCTATACTTTTACTATCTATCTATACTTTTACATCTATTCTCATTAATTGTAAAACAGATATAAACAAACCTTAACTAAACTATTTAAGTTTAATAACAATTCAATAGTTATACAGTCAATTTAGATTAATATTTCAAGTATATTATTATAAATTGTACATTTTTGTATTCAAGACTATAATAATTTTTTTTTAAATTACAAAAATTTTAAACTATTCTTTAGAAAACTATTTAACTTTTAATTTTTTTACAAAGGAACTGCAGAATAACATTTTACACTATAAATTTCCAATATTTTTCCATGTTATTTTTAGTTTATCCAATCTTTAGCATGCATGGTAATCAAATAATGATAATAATAGTTATATTAAAAAAAGTGTGGAAGTCTGGATCCAACATCACATGTAGCACTGTACAAATCCTAAATCAGCTTAGTATGTAATTGTTGTTCTAAGTCCTTTATAACATAATTCACCAATTTTTTAATTTTTTTCTTATTTTTATTATTACTTTTTGTTCATTTTATAAGTTAGAACTCTCCAAATTTTTATATATATACCTGATAAAAACAACTACGAATATAAATTTAATTGAGATTACATTAGTAATCTCTTAGTAAAAAAAAAAAAATCTCTTTCAGCATGCCGGAAGGCAGAGGTAGATTTCACCGGTGCTAAGTAGTGGATAAAAAAAGTTTTCCACCTTAAAGTAAAGAAAAACTTCAAATTTACTCAATACGACAATGGTTGCATGTGAAAAAAGTTTCACATGTTCAGCAAACATCTAGCCCCATCTTCTTACAACATTTTGGTCATCCCTTACTGTTACGGATTGGTCATATCAAAAATGTTTCAGACAAGAGTTTACCTGTTTAGAGGACTAACAACCACTTTAAACCGATTCAATGCTGTGTCTATTAAGGGAGGTATGATTTTTTTTTTGTCTTTGAAATCCAATTTTTTCTACCACCTGAGCCAATGGTTGGTGATATCAAAAAACTTTATTTCTATAAGTTTTAGGCCCTTATCCACAGAATAGTAGGAACTTCTAAGAAATTCTATTCTTCAAAGAATAGTAGGAGTTCGACATTTTACTTAATAAGAAAGTTATATGGATATTTAGTTTTTTGAAACAGCCCCTGTAGTCTGATTTTGCCGATTAACAAACTCGACTGTTATATTTTATGTATCAATTTGAAAGTGATTGGTGCAAAATTACGGCAGTTATCGTGTACACAAGAAAGTGAAATAAATATATATATATAACTTTTGAACTGACATTGGTTTTGGGGTCTGGGGGATGTGAAATGCGATATGTCAAAAATTTTCCAGAAGTCAAATCACGGTACCCATTACAAAAGATAACTTTCTTATGAAATCTACTAAAAACTACTTATAAAACATAATTTTTTTTTATTTTTACTATTTCTATTTTCTGTTCAAACATATATTTTTAAGTATACCATAATTATTTTAAAAACTTTTTAAAAATTCTGATTGTTCATTATATAAAAGACACCAAAGTTGTTCGAGCTATAAGAGTTATTACAAAAATGTCTACATCAGAAAATTTATTGACATTTTAACCCAAACTTTACAAAAGGAAAAGAAACAAGTTTTAATAGTTGTTTGCAATGTTCAAAACAATAAAATTCATATAACAATAACCAAATAAACAATAAGCCAACTAAAAGAAGAAAGCCAAAACATGAAGGATATGTGAAACTGATTCATTTAGATTAAATTTCTGAGCATATTCTAATGTGAATTTTTGTCACATTATATTTTTTATCGCAGAGAAAAGGGTTAAAAAATAATAAATCATCAGGGAAAGTTAGTGCACATATAAGATCGACCGCTACAATTAGGATGTTGTATGTGTTGCTAATGAAATTCAAAATGGATAGAGAAATATTAATTAAATTATTTTCAATAAATCTCAATAATTTATTTATGTTTTGAATAGTTAAAATCACTTTAGCACACAAGATAGATTAAAATTCATCAAACAAATACAGAATTAAATGCAATAAACGTAATTTATGAAAGCATAACATGTTTTTTCTAACAAGCTTCAAAGCTTGTGCACAAGAATATGAAATGTAAACGTGTAGCATTTGAAAAATGCTAGGATTCGAACCCGGGACCTCCAGATGAAAGGCTGAGATGCTACCACTCTGCCACAGAAATCAGCAAATTATATATTAAAGTAACAGAATAGCAATTTATTTGAAAAATTTTTCTAAAATAGAACGGACCGAGTTGGATGAAAAATAACAAAACAGTTTATTATTCAATATAATTTCAATTCACACAGAGCAGCAGCTAAGTTTTTCTTCTACATCTGAACGAACGGGTAATGCAACGATGATTCAGGTAAGTGTATTTTTTTCTCTCTTGCTCATCTTTCTCTGTCTTAAGTTGTGTGAATTCACAGAACTCGAGTCCCTTACAAACATACATGAGCATGTCTTATTCTTGAACATATTTTCAGCATTAAATATGCCATTTTTAAACTTCAACCCCCTCTGGAGGGACAACCCCCACAATGTTTCAATCAAAATTTCCCAAAAGACAGCCCCCCCTAATTTTTTTTAAAGAGAACCCGAATTAAGTCTCAAAAGCTGAAGGACAAATAGTCTGGATTCACCCAAAATGAATTGGTTGATTCAGCATACATTATAATCAATAAAATTAAGTACAATATTATACAAGATCAACTGAATCAATGATAAGCCATTGAAAACAAATTACCATCATTATTATAACTATCGTCGTTTACAGCATTTAAACTTTCCTGATCCTAGATACTGGTTATTTATATATGAAAGCCACTTAATTAACTACTATAAGCACTGAGAAGAAAGTCGGAAACGTACAATAATATTCACTAAATCATTATGAATATTATTTTCTTTTACCATCTATGATCTTCTTTAAAGGATGTACAAATAAGCAAGACTTAATACTAAAGTATATCTTAGATAAATGTGCAGCTTTTATAATTGAACCGATGTGATATATACAAATAAAGGTCTAAAGAATACCTAACACAACAAAGATATTGGTTTCAAATGATAATTAATAAAATAAATTGAAGTTGTACGGAGTGTAAGAATGTATTTAACAAATAAATACATTCATGAGGTAACCGATATAGCCAAAAATTCAGAATTCAGTTCAGACAATCGGAAATTAAAAATGTTTTAGCTATTTTTCTATTACACTGGTCAAATTTTCTGTATTACATTATAAAAACATTAATATTATGCAAATGAAAAAGAATGATACGTTACTGAAAAGTCAAACTTCAAAAATTGTGATTTAGACCCATATTTGAAGTTATCCTTCAACCTGTGACATATGATCTTAGAAAAAAATTACAAGAGTAATAACTTAAGAAAATTTAATCTAAAAAGGATTCAACTATTAGCAAAAGGTAATGATACCAAAGAACATAAGCAGTAGCAGATTATTAATATAGCTATTTCATTACCGTAACAGCCGTTTTAAACCGCATTTTATAATGTTAAAAAGAAATTTAGACCTAGAAACATAGTAGTCTTTCAAAACTATGGTTTGATTAAGAGAAAAACAATACACATGTTCAAGAAAAAAACAGGAAAAGGTAAGATATTCACAACAATATATACAAATGTATTAGAATTATGATTATACTTCACTAACTTGGCAGCACGAGCTTGATTCTTTTCTTCAGATGTCATATCTTTTCTCTTTCTTCGTCGACAATCTTCATCTTCTGATGCTGAACCACTTTTCTCCTTTTTACTAGTTACACTATGCTTCTGACAGTAAGACTGAAATAAGCATAGATAAAAAGTTGACTTAGATGACAATATTCAAGAAATACTTTAATCAGAATCGCACACTTTTCTACTCACAACACATTCTCAAAATTCATTCTGTCATTGTAATTTTTATACTAGGAAATAAAAAATAGGGGCCAGTGCTAAATGGATAAAGATCCATTTTCTGTTAACTTAAAATGAGTTCAATGAATTTAAGCAACCAATCACATAATCTCATTAAATTTACTATACAGTTTGATTTTTCAACACAAATCCATAAATAATAATAGTAATAGCATAGTTCTCACTCGTGTTTCCATCATCACTTTCAAGTTTTTAGTATTCTTTTTTCAGATTCAACCGAGCTGCACATTAACATTATTAGATTGTAAATGAAGCAGTACATATTATTATTATTTTTCCATAACTATTATGTATTCAAACTGCAATATGTTAAAGATTCAGCCAAGAACTGGCTCAGGACTCCAGAAGGAAAATCCTCGGCTATCCCAAAGGTTGAATGACAAACTGTTTTGCCAGATCCTACTGATCAGTAAATATAAATGGCTATGGTAGAAGCCCGATTATCTCTTCAATGATTTTAAGTTTTTATTATTTGCAACTACTTAAAAAGAAGACCATTATAGTACCTAAGGAAACAACAGAATAACCATATTTAGCATAAGAAGAAAATACTAATCGGTTTAAAATTTACTAACTTTTAGTAACTCGCCATTAAAAATGTTAAGATAGTGTGATAAAAATGCCAGAGAAATGGAAAATAAACATTTTCCAGTACAAGGATGATACAGGTGCAACTACAAGATGAAATGTTAAAAAAATTAAAAAAAAGACCAGATATAAAACTTAAATTTAAATTTCACTACTTACTCTTAATTTAACACCATCATCAGCATTTTCATCTTCAATAATGGCACGCATTTCAAGACCATGCTTGAAGGCACAGGTGACATGGTATGCTGTTTTACATGTTTTTACAGAACACTGAATACAAGCACCGACACGTTCTCGACATAACACACAAATAAGTGCCCATCTACTTTGCTGAAATTCAATGAAAAAATTTGTTAAAAACAAAAAAATTACACACAAAAGGATTATATAATTAAAATATAAGATATGAAATGAAATAATTGAAGGGATAAAAATATTAAATGGTATAAATAATATACTATAAACAAACGTTATTGTTTTATAATTTGTTACACAAAAATTACAACTTTCTACATATTTCAACTGTTAGAAGCAGTACAGAGAAATTTTTTAAGCTTTAATCTGTTGGCCATTTAAGTCATACAAAAATTTAATTTTAAGATGAATTTTGTAAACATGTTTCAGTATCGAATGTATTTTCTTTTTAATTAATAATTTCTGCTAAAAGGATGATTTTTTTTTATATATATATAAAATATATGAATTTTTAAAAGTATGATGGAAAGAAATCACAATATTTTATACAAATAAAATTATTAATATACTTAACTCTTTGAAATAACATACGATACACTTAAAATATTAGTCCACTTAACCGATTAATGTAATTCTATTTCTTGTAAATAACAGAGTAACAATATACAATTAAAATACACAAAATAAAAAGTTTTAACACCCCATTTAAAATAACATCAGCAACATCTATACAAAAAAAATTATTGCTACTTTACACGATCAATTAAACATGTAAATTTGTTCATTATTAACGAACAATTGATCCTCTACTAAAAGTACCTCTCAAAACCCAACTTATAATACCCTCTCAATTTTTATTAAAACATAGATCTCAACTGTTTTATCCAAAGATTCTTACAGAGTCTTATACATATTGGCATCCCCACAAAAAACTGTAGAAAACAAATCCGTCAGAATACTAATCTACTTAGCACGATAGCGCTAAGTAGATCAAATCTTTAAAAGATTAATGTAAATCAAAAACCTTCTACAGAAAAATTCATTAAAAATATAAAATCTCGTTAGTATCTGAAGGAGCAGGCAATGATTAACTCAATTCCAGCAGTCTTTATTACTCCTCAAACTGTACAAAGAAAAGACAGTAAGAAAGAGATAAAGGGAAATTTTTCTAACTGATAATCTAAAGAGAAAAGATTAAGAATTTAAGATCTGCTGTTGGTATTGTTCATTCAATTGAAGTTAAAATTGAATTGGAAAAATAACTGAACCAATTAATTCTGTAATAAACATGAAGCAAATAATAAGTATGGAGGATTAATTAAACATATATGTTGAAATTAAGATATTAGCAAAGAACAAAGTGTACCAAATCGGTTACATGACTGAGGTCCCAAAAAAGTTTAATTAACAGTTTGTAACTATTAAATCTCATATGACTATGAAAAAAAAATCTTTATTTTCAAATATAGTTAAAAAAAAAGTGCAAAATTTAAGAGATAAATAAAAGACAACTTGATATGAATACAACTACTATTGTGTATTGAAAATATAATACTACTGCAAAAAGCGCATGACTACTGCTTGTAACATGATTTCTTACTTCTTTTCATCATATGTAAACAGATTCATATTACATTTACAAATTAAAAAGACCTCAAACTTTATTTAAGACATTAAAAGTATAAAATCAAACTGTTCTACTCAATGAATTGGATCTAAACTGAAATTTATAAACTCTATTAACATAAAACTAAGAAATATTTTATAGCTTAGAAAGCAGTATTTCTCAACCAAGGTCGCGATGACATGAAAGGAGGGTTGTGAAATTAGCCTACAACTTTACAATAATGAAATCATTTTATGAGAAAAAATATCATTTACTATAAACACATTTTACTAACATTTGTGAGTACACTATAAAGAAAATAAATTAATGAAATGGTTGCGTTTGGTTTTCATTTAAAAGTTTCTCCACATGTGGAGCTGTGTTAAAAACACAGAACACCAAATTCTTTTCAAATGATAAAATATGATTCCTGTATTAGGTTTTAGCACAACCATAGACAAAAAATCCTTTTCAAAGGTAAAATGTGGCGAAAGAAATTAATATTTTCAAAATTTCTGTTACTAAGTCTCCATATTCACTCTGATGAGAAAGTGAAAACATCTAAATCTTTAAATGTCAATTGTAGTTATAATGTTTTACCGGCAGACATTTCATTTGAGCTGGTGATAAATCTAACTGGTAACTTAGCAGCTCCAATAACATTTTCACTACATGGATTTAGTACCAGCTCATCTCTTTAACAAATCATTTTTTTTCCATCAACTACTCGACCAATTGAATTTTTAACACGAGCAAATGCATCTTCATGCTACCCAAACTACGGTGAATAATAGTGGATGCTTCATTAAAATTTTTCTCAACATAATAGAAAGTGAGTGGAAACACTAAATTTTTGCTCTGAAGGCGAACAATCCAGATATCAAGCTTAACAAAAGTGTGAACTTGGTCTAACATTAATAAAATGTTATTATTATATCCTTATCACCCATCGCTATCAACACAGCTAAATAATTTTAATTTTTGGGGTAAATAATTTAAACTTTTTGGGGTCATGGAGCTGAAGGTTGAGAATCACTACTACAGAGATTACGCAACGATATCAAAATGAATTTGTAGTATTTCAAAGAAATGTAATTAATGGAAACAGGACTTAATTTTTTTAAAGCAACGTTAACATTATAACAAACAAATTAGATTTTAGTTCAAAACTTGCACTAATCTAAATATAAATGTAAACATTAATTTTAGAAAATTCTTTGTGTTAATTATATATTTTTTGTACTTAATATTTTCTGACTATTTTACAGCCTAAAATTTTTTGATAACTCAAAAAAGTCAAAGTCTTGGTCCTACTCACTGTGACTTTTCAGAATTCTAATGTAATTTAGGTCTTTAATTTGCTGAAATTAGTATCAAACTAAATTATAAGTCCAATTATAGTATTGTACTTTAATACTAATTTAAGTCCAATTGTACTTAAGTCCAACGCACATATTATAACTTCATTTACATATTAAACAACAGAATAAATACTTACAGGTATATTAGATATCTTGGTAATGGGTTCCATCTTTTCTACACAGCCGATGCTCACTTCTGGAATCCATAGAGCACAGGATACATGTGCCCATTTTTGTCCAGATCGCGTACATTTCATGGCACCACCTTTATTCGGGCAGAGAACACATTCTGGGCGTTGACCAAGAGAACACGTCCGACACAACCAAGAACCAGGAGGAATGGAAGTGATACCATAACAAGCTTGATGTACACATATGTTACAGCAATCGCAGAAAACCATCTCGTTTCCTTCTTCTGAGTCCGGCTTTACACAGAATCAAAAAACTTATTAATTTAAATTCTATACAAGCAACTAAAACATTAATTTCACATGAATTTAAATAATTGTTAACAACAGTACATAAAATTAAAAAATATAAATGTTACTGGTATATCTTATCTTACTGGTATATATGTTACTGGAATTTCTTTATACATATTTATTACAAATATGTTAGATGAACTTTTACATTAAATTTGAGTAAATCAAAAATATTTAATTTTTAATAACTTCTTATACAACTGCATAAATAATTTATGCTGCATAGAGTCCAATGAAAGTTAACACCATTGAACATAATAGAAATACATAATTTACTTATACTGTACAATTAATCTTTCTACTAAAAAGTTCTTTACCAAGGTCTTCACTTAATTAAGAAAAATAAAATTAACAGTCAAATTAGTAATAATAGTAGTTTTGTATAATTTACACAATTTTTTTTTACCCAGTCACAAAAAAAGTTCCATTGCAGATAAAATACTAGGGATATTTTATCTTATTTTATACAGAATAAAATTATATTTTTCAGTTAAAAATAAAGCCTTTTTATAAACATTAAAGCTGACAACAAAGTTGGTATACTTTCCTGGCATTGATTATTTATTCTTATGTAGTGGATTAATAATGATACAAAAGTTAAAAGAATTCAAAAAATTAATTTTTGTGGAAGAGTGACAATTTGGGGCATTTTTTTTAAATGGTAACATAGATGTGTGCATGTTCTGAGCTTAATATAAAGTAGGGTTACTTTGCAACAATTTGAGAAAGCTGACCTCAAAGAAACTGTCTACGCCAACCTTTGGAGATTTTTACCCTAAACTTTTACCAAGAAATTACCTCATATACATGAGTTTCTTGCCAAATTTCATCAAAATCGGTTTTTCAAGTCAAACATTATTAACTTCCAATACACCAATACACGTATGTATGTAAAAATAAATAATGTAATATATAAACCCCCCTTCTTTTTTTTGTTTTTTGGGAGTCCCTGCGTCATGAATGTCAAGAAACTAACAAAAAAAACCCATATACATCCTATTTATTGACCGATTACCATACGTTTTCTTCATGCAGCATAGTTGAAGAGCTACAATGTAAAGTAAGTAAAAATGAGTTTTAACTAAAATAAATGAAATGTTTAAATTAATCTCTTTCTTCATAATAAATATTATCATTATTTTAAATAATGATAATTTTAAACGATAAAATTTACTTTGTTCACATTGAATTGTATAACACTGAAATACAGACTTGTTCGTCAATCCCTCAGTCACCCTTGACAAGATGTTTATTCATTAAGTGAGAAGTTATTTGTTTCCTAAACTGAGTAGTCCATGATGTGCTCATTTTGAAGCCTACAAAGTAAATAATATTTCATGGCTAACCATATAATAACATATAAAATCTGATACATTGAGTTAAAATTCTTAAATTTCTTATGATTACAATTAATTAAAGGGAGATTACATTACAATAGGTTGGTAGGTAATACTGCATTCACATGAGTTATTCATATAAAAAATTTTCTTTCAATTGTTTTCTTATTTCTGAATACAATTAGATGCTTATCAAAGTAGTTTACATTACTGTGATAATAGTGGATGTAATTATTAAGCCTCCAGTGGAAGAAGCACGTAAACAAATTATACTGACCTCATTCTAACCTTTTCTCTCTACTAAGTCAACATTCATTTGGTCAATGTTCATTGCAAGACAGTGTTTGGTTTATCTTATGTGAAAAATAAAGAAAGCTTGCGGTAGACTACGTATACTGTAATTTCTCAAATTTATAAAAATTGTAATCGCATAAGATTTTTGTTTTTTACAGAACTGATTAACACATAAAATTTCAGTAATTCTGTTCTGCTATACATTTTCCACATAGTATTTATCAGAGATAAAATAAATTCTAAATGAATTTCTTAAGTTGAGGTTTTTTCTTTTATATTTATGTGAGTAAACACCCAATAAAAATAGATCATTTTCATAAGAACTCTTAAAATTCGTGTCAATTTAGGCAGGCAATTCTGGAGTACCAAATCTCACTAAACACTTTTTTTTTAATAATGTGAAAGGAGAAAATGCTATGTGCATAACTGAATGTACTATAATAAGTTTTCAATGTTTTTCTAAACATCCGTCATTATAATGACAATAATATTCCATTATGATATCCCATAGGAAAGAGTAATGTGGAAGTTTGTGAATATGTTTGAATTATTTCTTTAGGAGTAATATACCTGGTTCTGGATCCTAGATAAGATAGTAATCATCCCTTAAAGAACTACATCCAAAACATCTCAGGAAGATACATTCTGTAGATTAAAGAATGTGAAGCAACATAAAATCCAAGCCATATTTAATGATTCAGTTTCTGTCTATAATCAAATTTAAAAACATTCCACTATACAGTTCAATGCAAATTGTTGGTAATTTTTAGAAGCTAATACAAATCTTGGGTATAAAGAAAAATTTACTAATCAGTAGGGAAGCCAGGAAGATGTAATAAGCAGATTAATAAAAAAAATACAAATTTCCGATAGGAAAAAATAGGTGAAAATCAATATTATGTTTACCATTCTTTGTATAATTTAGAATTGCACAGAAAATAACGTTAAATCAATATTATGTTTACCATTCTTTGTATAATTTAGAATTGCACAGAAAATAACGTTTATATAAATAATTTAAAACTCATTTCTATTATATTTCATAAAAGAATCTATATAATTCACAGATTCTTTATCAGTCAAAATTGCAAGTGCTAGTGCAAACACACTATATAATTCCAAAGACAGGCAAGTTCTCTCCTTAAAATCTCATATCTATTTATAGATGGCCCTTTAATTTCCAGAGAAAAGTAATTTTTACTGCAGTATTTACTTAAGCTGGTCAATGCATAATTGGTGTTAATAATGCACAATTGATAAGTTATACGATAATCTTATCTGAGTAAGAATGGACTCTTCTCCCAAAAATTGAAGGCAGAATACCTGCTATAGAGAAGGCTTTAAACTTTTTCTCTGAGGTGGATTGCTTGTCTCTTACTCCTTCATATTTTAAGATTTTCAGGAGTATAAGTTTGTTCCAGGTACGTACATCTTGAGGATGGTAAGATCGGTAGTCACTGCACCCTATCTGTAATCTAATTGATCGACCCAGAGACTCTCCCTTGTTTTAGTAATCAGTTACCAAACATTAAGTCTGATGGCCAAAGTGCATACTAGGTTAGAGGGAGGCCATGTACACCCTCCTAAATGTAAAAAAATAAATTAGTTGATGACAAAAAAAATGACTGATTACAAAAATTAGGTATATTGATTTTAAAGCATATATGTTGATCTAGCTAATGAATCAATCAAATTAAGTTCTAAGAAAACACTATAAAACCAGCAGAGTAACGAGAAAAAAAAAACTTTATACACTAGAAAGAAGTTTTAAAACAATTATTATACAAGAAATTATTTAATCATTATTAAAATTAAAAATTCATACCGATCTGCAAACATCACAGACAACATTTTCATCAAACTCAATTCCAAGACCTTCTTCAGCTTTAACGATTGTCTGAACTTTATCCCAGCATCTGACTTCTAATTCTTCCATCAAACGCTCTAGTTGTTCTTCTCTGATGGGCTGGTACCCTGTAATCAAATTAAAATTAATTAAACAATTAATTAAAAATTAAATAAAAGTAATTTAATAATTAAGCAATTAACATTAAACAACAAACTAGATTCAATAGTGGGAAATCGTCAAAAAAACTGGTAATCTCACTCTCTTATGCCATTGTTAAATTATAATTATGACATTTAGGTTATTGATAAGTGATTTTAGCCAGTTAAAAGTACACAATGTGTGCACCATACATTTGATAGAAATTATTTTCCTTCTATTAAACCACAATCTACTATCTCTGATAAAAATTATCACTTGACTATTAACACTACAGGTGTACATGAATATCAGAGAAAGTATACAAAATTCTTAATACTACTTAGAAAAACATTATTATGAACAATTTAAAGCCAAAAACTAAAATGGTAAATGGCAACCCAGTATTCTAGTCAATAATTATACATAATTTTACCTATAATATACAGAATTCAATCAATACTGGGGCTTCTCATATTTTAGATTTATGTCACCAACTCTTATTTTCTTGTTGTATCTTATTTGTTTTGTTTTTATCATTTTTAGCAAAACAATAAAGATCTTGTAGCAACTGTATATTTGGGGTTGTATATTTGGTCATGTTTAATCAATATTCAAATAAAGTGTAATGGCAACAACACAATAAGAGATAGAAATAATGTAAAGTAATTTAATAAAATAAACAAATGAATACTTTCTAACTTAATTCACTGAAAATAACTCTATAAATTTCAGTAATGTAAAACTAAATGACTTATCTATCCGCTGATGTAGCTACTTTTTGAATGCTTACCTGACTACTAAACCGCAGACAAAGTGTTTCTTTAGTGCCTTTTTCTATTTCCGATTTTGCTTGTACTCCTACAACTAAGATACCTCTCATCACAAATTAAACTGAACATAAATAATCACACCGTTAGAATAAACTGACTACTACTGACTAGCACATTTGCCACCAGTAAAAATGTTTGTTCTCCTCTTCCGAAAAGGCCGATTACAAAATTAGGATTTTTAAAAATTAAGCATCTACTTAATTTAATAGATACTTAATTAATAGATGCAGTAACTGGAGAAAAAATTGGAAAGAGAATATCAACAGAAGAAATGATGACTAGAATCTCTATAGCCAACAAAAAATGATGAAGAATCATCATCGTCGTTTCGTATGAAATAACGAATGATCTTTAATTAATGGTACGTAATATTTTAAAAGTATTTCTCAAAAGTATATTTCACAGAAATCTTTAAACATAGTACAAAAATAAAAATAAAAATCAATGAAACTGATTTCAACATAAATAAATTATAAGCAGATGAGACTGCTAAAAACAAAACAAATAAGATTCAGCAAGAAAATAAGAGTTGACGGCACAAATCTAAAATATGAAACATTAAAAAACTTACAAGACAGTAAACCAATGTGAACACATAAACATTAAACATTAAATGTTCATATATAAGTGTACAGAACGTCATGTTGAGGATGAGGACTGACTTCACTGTACCTTTTTATTTGTCAACAATAGTTAAAATTAAGGTATTTTGCTTTTTATTAATGTTTCTTAGATGTTTATTTGAAAATTGGAGTAATCAGGCAATAAATCTGATACATACTATAAAAAAAAGGAAAAAAAAAAAAATTTTACATGGAAAAAACCATTAAAAAAAAAGTAAATAAATAAACTTCAACTTACCCATTGCAGCTCTCTCCCCGTTGAGTATTTTTAACCATGCTATATCAAGATTATCTAAATCATACGAACATGCTTTTTCTGCTTTTGTTGGCATATTTGAAAAATAATGTTCTTCGGGTTTAAAAGAATCGTCTTTTGTGATGCGTACATACTTTGATTTAGGTCTAAAATAAAAATGAATCATACATTACACAACAGCCAAGGTATTACATTTGTAAAATAAAAATACATACATTTATAACACAAACTTTTTAAGAAAATGTCACCAACAACAGTTCCCTACTAAAAAATTATTTTTTTCCAGATTATATTAAGTTTAATAGTTGAAAGTGCAATAAAAATACAAAGATACATAAATACTTTACAAAGAAAATTCAGTAATAACAGGCCGATGATTAAACCCACTGTAGACTTTATTGGGTCTTAATGTGTTAATTGATTTATATTATAATTGTAAACCCTTACATTATATTGTAAGCAAACCCTTACAATCCATGTACTGAATGATTAAGTTGATGTGCTCAAAGATTTAGTTTTCATTTTTTTTCTTTGATGTTTAAGCAATCCCTCTTAGGAATCTTTTTGTATTTTATATTTATACTTTGAAACCACTTTCCTAAGACATTAAATTTATTTTTTTAATTGGCTGACTGGGATTTTTAGATTTATTAGCCAATTGTAGTAGAGACAAAAAAACTTTCTCATGAACCTGCTTCCAAAGTTAAAATGGATTTTTTTCAAACTTTTTTTTTGGGATTTTCAAAAAATTTAAACATCACATTCTGAAACAATACTATTTATATATTACACAATATTATAATTATATTAAATAATAGTAATACTATATATTAGTTTAATGCATTAAAATAACAATAGTTAACCATGATGTTTTGTTGCGAACTGATTGACATTAAACTGATTTAAGCTATGTAATTTTTGGGATTATGAATCAAGTGGCCCAAGTGAAAACTTTTCTGATGACTTATCTGAATGATTATAAATTCATAGGAAAACACTTCTTGACTGAATTAAACATCTTACAGAGAATTGCAGCAGAGGAATTGTAACATGATAGGACAAAGACGAAACAGTCTATAATAGATCTACTTATATTAAGATAAGGCTGATTTATCAACCGTGTTTTTAAAGTAAATCAAAATTTATATTTTTTTTTAAATTCATGCATACCAATTAAAGAAATTTTTTAACATCAAAAAAAACCTGGAACTTTATATAAGTTTATAGTGTTATTAATGGGCACAATCTGATTGCAGGATAATTTTTTAGAGATTAAAAAACAAATACATGTACCTTCTTTTTCTCTGGTCACATCAAGTGATAATCATTATCAAGTGGTAGTTAGATGAAAGTTTTTTGATGTATTTCTAATAATAATAATTTATAATAAATTTCTCACAAGTGGAAAATAAATCATAAGTTATTTCAGCTCATGTTTGTAAATACATTTTTTTTTTTTTGTGGGTGAAAAAAGGGGTTTTGACATTATCATTGCCCGGAATAAAATTTTGTGAAGGAAAAATAAATAGCTAATTACAAAAAAATGTAAAAAAAAGTTACACTAATATCACAGCCTCAGAGCTAAGATTAAAAATAAGCGTTAAGCTAAATAATAAGATTAAACTAAAAACAATAAAATTTCTTGAAGTCCAAGAGGAGTTGTAAAATGCTCATATTTATAAGCAGATTGAATGACTAAGAGACATAAATTCTAAGTTATGCCATATCAATGACAATAATTTTCTTTATTAGAATATAGATAAAATTAGAAATATCAGTCCAAAATTTCTAATTTTTTATGATTAAATAATAATTATCTAATAAAAAAAGATCATATGAACATAAATAAAATGAATATCTGTTATCAAGCATAATCAGCAAACAGTAGATTATATAGATAATCACTTTTAAAAACTAATTAAATTTATTAATGCACACAACAGCTTTATCTTTCCGATTATGTAACTCTTATCATTTGGTAAAAATGTCTTAGCTTGAAGCACATCTGATTTCCTTTTAGTAATAAGCACCTTTGGTATTGTACACCATAGCACCTTTGGTATTGTCTTACTATCAAAATAAAAATAACAATGTTCTAAATCAGCCAGTACGGTATAAGAACTGTAGCATAACTGATGTATGATTTTATGAAAAATAAGATATTTGGCTTTACCCAGTAGCCAACTACTACATAGTTTTTTTTTATGAATTCCCTTCGGAAACGGCTTCCTTGAATCGTTCTGTACATACAGAGGCCACTGAGGTCCAAAGAAGAAGCAGCTCCTTAACAGACTACTAGAAGATGTCAGCATGATGCCGCAGATGAAACCAGGATGGTGACTCAACCAATATTTCCATGTCACTCATCCAAGAAAGAGGAGAAAATATAAGTAAAGGGATGATCAATTCACAGAAAAACTACAAACTCTCTTATCAGGGTCATTTAATTCACATCCAAATGACATTAATTAAACTGTTAGTAAAATATATTAAGCGATAAACTCTGGAGAAATCAGAGAATAAAAAAACATTATAGTTCTCATGAATAAATGATTAAGATAATAAAAAAACATTTGATTTTATTTTAGGTTTCTTTTATTTATAACTGAATCACCCACTACTGCACAAGTCTGGAAATTGTACATACACAGCCTAGCCTAAGTGATTTTAACAAAATCTGATGGATCAACTATATTTTAAATATGGAAGAGAAAACATTGGAGAAATAAATGAAAATAGCTTTTTAAATTTTCTGATTTTGGATCCACTTTAAAAACAAAGAAAATATCTTAAACTTAGTAATTTTGTTCTTTTTTGTACAGAAAGGGACTTACATTCTCTTCCAGCAAAAAAAAGTTCCTCAACTTACTTAGTGAAGATGTGTTATAGGAAAAAAAAAACTTCAAGAAACAAAAAAGAATAGAAGATAAAGACTGAAATAACTTCAATATTAAGAATTTTTACCGTTAATTTTTAGAATTTTGACCGTTGTTTCTCTTCCAAATAATGAAGTGATATCGCACAAGAACAAAGATTAACTATTAAAATCAAAATTAGTTTTACATTAATATCATAAGCTAAAATAAACTCACAGTTTAAATTCCTGATGCCTATTGTTTGGCTGATGATTATGTGTTATAACATTGACGGACGGTCCTGGTAGTGAATCAGGATTGACTGGAACTTGAACACCACGTTCCCACTCTTGTTTCCACTGATCTGTAATGACCCAATATTCATCGACTGCAAGAGGTTCTGAATCTGGCAGCTTCATCGCACTGATGAGATCTTTCCTGAACAGCTAATTATAAAAAAGACATCTTGATAACACTCAAATTTTAACTGCTTGTACCTTAATAATAATCCACCTACATATAAATATTCAGCTATCTGATTTCGTGAATAATAAACAACAAACCTGTTACAAATTAATTTTTTTTTTAAACCTCAGGGACCATCGTTCAGAGGATAAGATAGATGAATGACAATTTTTGTAGCTATAAAAATGCCATGCTTAACCGGGATTCGATTAATTACTGATTAATTTTAAACGTTGTGAGATTTTAAATTCCAACTGATATGCAATGAAACATTTTTATTTTTTTGAAAATGGGAAAATAAAATTTTATTTCCACAGTTTATGATTTTTGTCCAGCAACTATAGCAGATGCCAATAAAACTAATTAAACATTTATTGTTTTTATAATATTACATTTATAATTGAAAAAGAAAAAACACAAATAATTAAACAGTCAATAACAAACATTATAGCATTATTAGCCAGTTAGGCTAAAAAAAAAACATATATTTGAGTATAAGCTATCATAACTTTTTTACAATTAATTTAATGTATATGAGCCAAATTAAAATTGTTTACAAATTTTTAAATAAAGAACTCTTAACTTTATTTCAAGAAACAAAAAATGTGTTTTTACATTTTTTTAGAAAAATACAGAAAAAATGATTCTGGACTCTTTTTTAATATATACAGTTTTACATCTTCAATAAAAATTTTTGGAAATAATGTATATAACTTAATGTTACAAAATATGGACTTCAATCATCACAATCCACAAATACCAGTGCGTCACAAGAATTATTTTTACAGCAGTGGGCATTTTTAAAAGAAATTACATCTCAAAATCCAGCTACTAAAAAACAAAATTATTTTTTGAAAATACAGTCGCTTCCCAGTTATAAGAATATTAGTAACTGCTTTTTATGAATGCTAACCTTATTACATGACTTTAATACATATAATAATTCTAATTACTTGAAAATAAACAGTTATTATTCATTAATTTTTAGTACAGTGCTATATTTTTTCATTATATTCAACAGAATATGTATGTATATATATGTGTGTGTGTGTGTGTGTGTGTGTGTGTGTGTGTGTGTGTGTGTGTGTGTGTGTGTGTGT
>JAAAKQ030494022.1:4047-21085 GCA_010016005.3 Zanna intricata
CACGAAAGAAAAGAGCTTTGTCATAAAAGAGCTCACAAAAGACTTCCAGCACTGTTTCGAGCAATGAAAAATTCGTATGGAGTGTTGTTCGGATACAGGAGAAGTTTATACTAAAGGAGATAATAACTAAATATGTATAAATTTAAAATAAAATATTTTACACCATTATTCTCATTATTTAATAGCCACACCTCATATTTTTTGTGTCAGCCGTTTAGCAATTTTTCTATAATCTGACTTAAATTATTTAACAGGCAAATAATTTTTAAAATATTATACTCTTTCTAGCATCATTGCTCACTCTATAACAATATCGTATGTTGTCCGGATACATATAAATCTAATGTACTGATTTTTGAAATAAAATCATTGGTAACATGATCGTTCAAATCGGCCCTGGGATTATTGAGGTTTCAGAAAAATCGGTTCAAATGAACATACTAATTCTAATTTATTTATCAAAAGTATAATATATTAATTTATTTTCCATTTAATTATTTTTAATTGGCTGTCTGATCAGGTAGGGTTTTTTTTTTGATAATAGGATTTATTTTCATCAAAAATTTTTTCTCGAAATTCATTTTTCGTGGCGGATATGTGTAAAGTCATTACATACATGCGCCTCAGATATAAAATGAATTGAAAGTAACAGATCGATAGTTTGCGCTTTTAAAATAAAATTGCAGCGAGTATACGTTGTAGAATAACTATTTCTCTTATTACAACAATTTTGTTGTCTAATGGAACTGAATTCTCGTCGAATTACGTCGCTTAACTTGTGTACATTAGAAGTCTTCCCTTTAAAAGCAAGCATCTCAAATTAGTTTCGCTGCAACTTTGTTATCAATTTAGTCATTACCTTACGTGATGGTTTATATTTGCTCCACCGTAACCCCCGTTTTACTAAACGACATATGAAATTAAGCGTCATAACATGCTACTTCATTTTTCAGTCGTCTAATTATTTTTTCATTAAAATAAATCATGTTTAATAAATTACCTCCTGAATATTAATAACTGATTTTTAAGATAATTTAATTTTTCATATTAGTAGAAATATATATTATATTTAGATTGTTGGTATTTTATTAGGCTAAATTTTCAAACGCTTAATTATTGAAAAAAGTATAATTTTTTACTTTCTTGCACGAAGTAAAATAAATATTGTAATCGCGAATAAGTTCGGTTTCCAGATTCCAACGGAAATATCCATTTTGACCATCCCTGAATACATTTTGACGAGTGACGTATGTATGTACGTATCTCGCGTAACTCAAAAACGATTAGCCGTAGAAATTTTTATTTAGGACTGTTACAACGTTTAGTTCTGCACCTCTCCTTTTGATTGCAATTGACTGAACCAAAAGTGTCCAAATAATCCCAAATTACAAACAAATTTTAATTTTGGACTGGTACTTAACTGAAGTAATAATTCCTCATTGAGAGATTTTTAACAACATATACCATGAGCGGTACTTATTTTTATTGGTTCCAGAGTTATACCCAAATAAAATTTCAATTAATGAAATATTTCATTCCTATAAGGGAAGGAAAATCGGTTTGAATCAGACTTTATCTCAATTTTTAAATTATTTTTTTTAATTTAGCGTATTGATTTATAACAAAATAGTGATTTATAATCACTAATAATTATAAAGTAATAAAAAAAATGTATCATCTTACCAGTAACAAAGATGTACTTATTCTCTCAAGATCTTTACATTTATTTAAACCATCATCTGGAGATTAATAATATTGAAATAAGTTAAAAATTAAAATGAGCGTACAGTCATAACTGATTGTCAACAGTGTACTAGAGATAATATAGTGAATTTTGGAGGGATAAAATATAATTAACGTAATCCATGTTATAAGTATGATAATTTAGTTGTTTATGATTTTTTCTGTTTATATTTTATTTAGAACGTATTTAAATAATTTATCTTCTTTAAAAAATTTTTGTTCATTAATAAAATTTTTTGGTTAATGTATATATATATATATATATGTGAATTTTTTTTCTAAATTATGTGTATTAAAATAAAAAATATATAAAATATATATATATTTATATATATATTAAATATATTTCCTAATTATAGGAAATATATAAAATTTTCATAAAAGTATTTTTATTGCATGTATGACCGTTATCTATGACATGTTTGGCAAAATTTGAATTTTCGAGTTTGTTATTTTTAATGAAATATAGTTACTGTTTTTTTTTTTAATGAAGTTTTATCTATGAAATATAGCTTCTGATATTCAGATATTTTTTCAAAACTGTACCAAATTAAAAAACATTGTGGTAAAAAAAATATTTTCGTATTCAGTGAGCGCACTCATTAGTTTAGTTTTTTGTGCCTTCTGCGTGTCTTTTCTACGGCTTTTTTTTTGTATTTTTGTACAGGCAGTATTTTTTCTCGTATGTCTACGAGTATATTAAATAAAATACCATTTACAAATTTAAAACAAACTTTTAAAAGACTATTCAATGTTTTTTAAATTTTAACTTTTTGTAATAAGTCTGAATTAAAAATATGAAAGAAGTATCTTCTTCTTGAGAGAAGTATCAGATTTAATGTTAGGATTGATTACAGTGAATTTTTAAAATTATTTATAACCGATTTAGATAAAGAAGAGGGTTCTAAAATCTTCTGTATTTTCAGCTCATGTAAAAAATATATTTTTCATGGCTCACACACGAAAAAAGTAAAGATTTGTATATTTTATTTTTTTTTTTAGTTTGTAAAATAAGTCCCCTTTTTTCATGGAACGGACGAAGTAAGAGAGAAGAATCAAATAAAATTGAGAGAAGCAAGGAAAGGATCTTTTCTTTAATGTAGATAAGAAGTTTGCCAGAATCAGTTATAGACTGAAGAATCGGAAATTTTTTTTAAAACATTTTTCCTAAATTTTGAACCTTGTTAGCGAAATATGAACTATTGATAAAAGACAAAAGAATATAACCCTTTGAAATTTGGTTTTAAAACAAAAGGTAGGAATTAAACTGATTAATACAATTTTAAGTTGTTTTAAGACAAATTCAAAAAGGTCGAGATTTCTGGAAGAATCTTGGAAAGAAGAAAACTAAATATTTCGGTGGTTTATTAAGACATTCAGGTTAAGTTAAGCTGGGAAAGGAGTATGTTGGGGGAATATATTATAGAGGAAGACAAAGGGAATGGAATACATAAAACATATTACTTAGATTACTAACGATAACTAGGGGTTTAGTAAATATATTGACCTTAAAAGATGAGATAAACACTAAAAGAAATGGAAAAGAGTATCAAATTAATAATGATTTAAAAAATAAATTAAATAAATTAATTTTAATTAGATTAAAGTTTTCATATGTTTCTTTCATACTAGCAGAGTGAGCCACAGGTAGTAATGGGAATTTATTGCTATTATGCAGAAGTACAGCTTTTAAACTAAGTTTAGAAGAATTAATGAATAAGTGCCATTCTGTTGGTTATTACAGAATGTCTCTATAAGAGAAAAAATGTCATTACAAAACACCAAGTCATTTCCTTCAGAAAAATAATCTTTAAATTCGATTATGATTAAATATACATCTTTGTATTTATAAATACATATCTTTGTATTGAAAAAGATTCCATCCTTTATCCCAGAAGCAAGTATTTCAGACTGTTTTTCGGATAACTTAAAATCTCATATGAAATCATTAAAATTTTCTTGAGTCAATAAATGAGGCTCAGATGAACTGGTTTGTTCAAAAGTTATCACCAGAATTTGTTTCTTTCTCTTCCTTATTTCCATTAGACTGATTTCTCTTCATCTAATGATACATGCTCAAAAGGGTTTGGTATGAGCAATTCTTCGTAGTGTGGAACCTACAAAGAATTGCCAATTGCATATCGCAAGTTAAGGTACACAATGGTGTAACCAATATTAAAACACACAATGATATGTTTTGATTTTGGCGTATTCTCTTTAATGTTTGTTAAGCAGAAATAATAGCCAGAAGAGTGATCTTTGGGTTTTTTCCAAATCATACAGAGAGCAAATAGCATGTGGCGTGTGACATCTTTCCATGCAGTGAGAAGCCTAGAACATGATAAACAACAGATATGTGGGGCTTAGGCCTTTGTTTGTTCCCCGACTTTACATCCAGAATAAAGTTCATAACACTTTTTTTTTACAAATGGAGTAAGGTTTCGCCTTTGTTCCTTGAGCGTCACTTCACCATGTACATAGCAAAAATTGTTGGGATGATTTAAACAAACTCTAGGTTCAGGCGTGTATAGGCACGTCTTTTAGGTTCAGATTTGTTTATACACGTCTGAAGTTGCACAACAGTAACAACTCTAGCTGATTTTGAGCAAGCTCAAAATTTGGTTAAAAAGCTTTGGGTAAGCTCATTTGGTTACATTAAATTTACAATGATAGAGGAACTTTTACTTGACAATGGACAAATGGACGAAAAAAACGTTTTAAATTATTAAAAAATTTAAAATTACAAAAAAAACTGTGGGTTATGGAGAAATTCCAAATACGTATTTGAAAACAGGATAAAAAATTATATTAAATACACCTATCGGTACTCGTGAGACAAAAATCATATTGTTCAGTGTTATTTATTTATTTACTATCTTTAAAATATTTTAATTTGGAAAGTAAATTAAACTCAACATTTTTCATTATTATTCTATTAAAAAATTTTTTTTTCTTTTGAGTCCCTTTTTACTATTTTTCTGGATCTGACTTGTGAAATTTGGATGAGAGATTTTACGACCAAGTATCATCATTACCGCACGCAGTAAATCCTTTTCATTACGGTTGAAAATCCAGGAATAATATCTATATGTAACCTCAGCTTGAAATTCGAAGACTCCACATGAAAGTTAATAATCCGCTACGTGTAATTATTGTAATGTACTTTCAGTATTGCACCTATAATTTTTTGTGATCTGAGAAGACAATAAACTGAATTCATTACGATTTAGTAGTTCCATAGCACCTAGAATAATTAAGGAAGATCATTCTAAAAAATGAAAGATATTACTTTCAGTTCACTGCCAAAAACACTTTATCTATATTTACTAACTGCTTCGCATAGATTACAAAGATAAGTAATGCTGAATTTAATTTCAAAAAATTTATGCTGATATCGTTTATTATTATCTACTGACCGTAGCACTCGATTCTTCTAAAATGTTATCTTTTTTAAATATTTTTTTAAAAATATGTACGAAATGATTTGCCATTGAGGCATTTTTTTCGCCTTAGCATAGTTGTAGTCACGTTCCATTTACTGTACCATAATTTATCTGTTACTAGTTTAATTATACGATATCGAGTGTGATTTTTTCTAAACTACTGTGATTGTTTCAAAACTTATTCTGTTTATTAGCCAAAAAGGCTAAAACATATGGATATACTTTAAGAAAAAAGTAATGATCTACATATTTAGTAATAGACAAAAATTACTATTAGAAAAATAAATCAATAAAAAACTTTTCGTAAGTTCAGTTCAATATCGAAGGAAATATATAAATATATCTAATATAATATGTAAATATACATACATTTATAATATATATTTTAATAAGATATGGCTTTGTATATAAATTTTTTATAGAGATTTAAAAGCATCAAAAATATTTTAAATAATAATTTAATAAATAATAAAGCAATTGTTCACGGTTGTGATAAATTACGACGATGCAATATCTGTCAGGAATATACGTGCGAATACGTACCCCTTTCGTGTCAGATATGTATGTGTTCAACAGTTCCATTGAAGTTGTCTGTTTTATATCTGACATAACTTTTTAAGTAATTCTATAAAAATAAATAATTTATTAACATTATTCCGTATAACATAAAAAGCGAATAATCGTAAAATTCCCCTTACAGAGCTATTTCTTCTTTGTCCAGATAAAATTTCTCCTCTTTCATGCATCATTTCTCATTTCTCGATTCATAATGAAATACGAGAGCCTTACACTTTTATCTCTTAAATGATTTCAGGTATTACATCTATAATCGTTATCTATTCAAAATTTATTCACATTCCAATTTTTAGGGAAATCCTGAGAGATTTATATTCAACATTTTAACTGATCGATCGATTTCACCCTGTATAGTAACATAATTATTTGCGATTCCTTTGCTCCAAGTAAAATTTATAAATTGGTATTTACTGTATTAATTGAAGAACGAAGATAACGGTGTCTTAATAGTAAAGATATTATTCGAAGAAATGATATTCATTAAAGGTTTCTACAGTAAGCTTGTAGGAACGGAATCGTTTCGTTATATAAAGTAGGTAAACTCTAAGGTATGCGAGTCGAAATTGCTTTAATCTACCTAATCAAACACGTACTGTTGTATAAATGTGTTACGTATGTGCTCATATGTGCATGCGCGCAAAGGTATGAGTATTTCTGTGCTTATGTACGGACACGAGCACTGTAGCGCATTTGTGGTGTTTCATTATCGCATAATATTAACACTGACTAAATGCCACAGTTAATATCGGATACGTGTGGTTTTATGTTATCTATAACGATGCAATATAACATCAATTGTACGGATATGTTATGAGAAATGTATGAGAAATCTAAAATTATTTAACTACTGTGTACTTTATTTGATAAACTGTAATTATATATGCAGGTATTGTTCGAATACCATATAGTATTTGGTTTATAAATTTTATGTACGACTTAGATTCCTGAATGTTATCTAATATTACAATAAACGCCTTATAACGGCCAGAATAAATCTAGTTTTTGTTAATTATTACCATTTTCCACATTTGTATTAATGATCTCATATCGATAAATTGCAGGATTTTCTTTTTTAGATTTTAAAGGAGATTTGGTTCCCTTATAATTCATGATCCTCAAGAGCAGTATAGTAATTTGATTTGTGTTATAAAATGTTAGATATATATTAGTAAATCACATGTGCGACTTTATTAAGTTAAAATTAGATGAAAATAATTATACATATAATATTTATTCACAACAGTTTGTAAAGCGAGCAAAAATTGTAACGGTACATATTAAGCATAAATTCTATTGCCAAGCGTTATGTTTTATCGTTAAAAGTGTAATCTATCTGTTACAAATACTGATTAAAATTTTCATGAAATTTCACAAATTAAAATTCATAGAAATCTACTAAAAACTACTTTCTGATTATTTTTATTAAAAAAAAAAAAAAAACAAAATCAAAATAACACTTTATTGGTCTTCTTCAAATTTTGAAATCTTAAAGCGAAATTAAATACACCTTCTAAACTTCTGTTTAAAAACAACTACTGACAAATTAGAGGGTTAAATCCTTAATTTGAAAATTTAAATTTAAAGAAGATTGAAAAATTATTATCTTCAATGAAAACTAATTATTAGATTTTTTTTTTTTTACTTCCTTGTACGAAGTAAATGAAATATAGTGATCGCGAAAAATTTCTGTTTTAAGATATCAACGGAAAAAGTTTTACAATGAATAACAATTCAATAATAACAATAAAAAAAATATGATATAAAATCAGAAATTATTAGTGAAATAAAAATTTATGTATTTTTAAAAATGTATATGTAAATTAATCGGCATTATTACATATGTGTATATGTATACAAGATACAGAAAAAGTTTAATATTTGTAAATCATCTACATTAGTTGTAGTCTAATTTTTAAGTATAAATTAAGGATTGTATGATATATAGAAACGAGATGCCAACGTGTCGGACTAAAAATCTCTTCCCATTTATTAATTTTATTAAAAGCCAGTATTTAAGAACAGGCAAAACAATCCTTATATAATCTATGATAGAAGTTGTTCTTTTAAATATATTTTATTTAATTAATATTATTATTTACCGATAGATCGTTTTACTTAACGCTTTCGTTTATTTTTTCGCTTATTTATTTGTGTACATTAAAACATCGCCTACTTTTCATTCAATAAATATTATATAATATGAAACTATCTAAACCAATTACTTATGTATATAATTTTATTGTTATTATTTTAAAAGTTATCCGCATTAGGATATCTTTCTAAAAGGTATGCTTACAATTTTATTATTTTTTTTTTTAAATCGTCTTTCTTATATAAAGTTTTGAAATATGAATCTTCCTTTCTTATTTAGTTCATAAAAATTAAACCTATTTTAAGTAAATCGCTTCAAACCGAAATTAAGCTAATAATTTTGTTAAGAATCCTCCCTCTTTGCTTAACATACCTTCCCGTGACAACGTTTTCAGAATTACAGCATCATAAGTAACAGTAATAATGATCATCCGAAAAAAATTATGAACACTTAACAGAAAATTTTATTGTTTGTTAAGTTTTTTGATTTTCTTTTTTTTAATGGATAGATGAGACTAGACATATTTCTTTAATATTACTACGAACAGTTTTCCAAAGTTTCACAAATACACATTTATATTGTGATTATAATGTCAGATTAACAAGGAATTAACCTACCTATCTTCCAAAATTTTTATACATATTTAACACTATCAATGTCCAAGATAAACGAGTAACCACACTACATTTCGTATTTACGCTTTCACACGTTCATATTAAACAAATATTTTCGTACATACTAACATTTTCAAATAGTCTAGAAAACTGCACCTCATTTTTTTAAACACCAACTTTAAACTCTTGGTTCTGAAAACATTGAGAAATACATAAACCTGCAAAACCATTATTAAAACATAAGGAAAACTGTACTCTATTATATAAGTAAAATATAGTATATACTACACTATATATATGTAAATTAATCGTAATATAGCACTATACTGTATTGCTATATATATAAATTAAACATAGTACAGTTACACTGTAACATAGTTTTAACTATAAGCGTAGTATTATTAAACTATATAATTCCCGTACTAAACATCACAGTACTTAATATGAGATACTGTATTACCTAGTACTAAATAGTGTAGGTACTGTAAAGAAAATAATTAAACAAAGGGCTAAAGAATTTGCGAATTTTTGCAGGAAAAAATAATAATAATAAAATCTACTTATAAATTATCTAACTGAAATATTCGTACTTTTAATAAATTTATTAAAAAAAAATTTAAAAAAAAACTAGATTGGGATGCTAAATTTTATCTGAAATACTAGTAAATATTACGTTTTACTTCTAATATAATATAATTTCATAATCGTCATTTTATTTGTAGCTGTATATTTTGTTACTGTTAGAAAAATATTATTTTTATTTTCTCAAATACTTTAAAATTAATCGATAGGGTTTTTGAACCCAAATAATTTTTTTTTCTAAACAAAACTAAATGATTCGTAAATCTGAAATCGTATAAAATTCATGGCATTTTTTTAAAATGAACATAAGTTATGTGAATTTTTCTACCGGCCCAAAATGTTTTATTATCGCGTTAGATAATCCTTTTTAATTTGTAAAAAGAATTACTTATTTCTTTTATTAGCGGGAAAAATACGAAGTCTGATCCGGTCGCAGATAATGGTGAACCGAATTGCTCTACTTTAATGGTGTAAAAGTTTGTAAAAGAAGTATGGTAATCGCAAAAGAAAAATTATTGTGGTATTTAAGTACTGAAGCAGAAAGATTGCCGAGATATCCTTTCAACACGAAACGCACCCGCTCAAAGTGAAAGCGATGAGACGTTCTGGATTTGTTGAAAATCCAAAACAGATTACTTTACATAAGAACTCAATTGCCGTATTCAAACCGCTTGATAATTTCCGCTTCGATTCATTTCACAATTTTCCACTTCGAAAAAACTGGAAAACGATAGGAAATTCTGTACTCTAGTAAAAACTATTACATTTTGAATAAATACGGTATGGCATAAAACAATGGCGCAAAATAAAAAACAAACTATATGAAAACAGTTTTACGAAGTTATAGTCGTTGAATTTTTTGTTTACAAAATTCGTAACTGAGAAAATTATTGATAAAAAGCTTACAAGATGATGGTCAGTTACAAAACAAAAAAATTACATGTGTTTTCCTTAATGAACAAAATCCAGGGCATTAATTAAGATAGTAAGGTAAACGAATTAATAAAAAATATGTAGCTCGGTTAAAAATCGACTTTGAAAAGTCAGGACAACTTGTAATGATTACACGATAAATCAAATTTTCATTTGAACTGTTTCGCAAAATTGTAATGATATATATATATAGTGATTGAAAGATACATTGAAATGTAATATATATATATATAATATATAGTAATATATAATATAATATATATTTATATTTTATAATAATTTAAAGCATTATTTTTTAAACATTTTTTTCCAGTTATATTTTAATTCTTTATCTAAAATTTAAAATATCCACAAAAAGATTTTTACCCGTTTTTATTTTTTTTAAGTCATTTTTAAATAATAAACCGTAATTTTTTGTTTTCAATACGAAAATGATTTGGTATTTATTATAGGATATTTATTATTTTGTATGAAATCGTAAATTTTTAACCATCGTAAAGGTGTTTACATCTGCTGTTTGAATTATTTTCTTACGATTAAAACACTAAGTTCCTTGGGGCCAGAACGGTTTGATAAATAATATAAACAATTGAAGTTGACTGTTTATGAAGACAACTCTGATCCGGTAGAAAATAAATTAGTCTGTCTCTCGGGATTGCCGTGACGTGAATTCATGACGCTGCCGTATTCATGAGAAAGGTTAAAAATATATACCTTCATTTAAAAGGAATTTTTAATTTTAATCTCCTCGTTTGTTCTATGATAGTAAAAATTATAAATACCTCTAAGGGTAATGTAAATTAAAAATAATAATAGTACTAACTAAATGTGTAAACCAGAACCCGTGAAATTAAAAATGTAGTTAGAGGAGGCATACTCTTTGTCAGCAGTTTATATGAACCACTCGCTCAGATAAATCGCATATTTTTAATAATACTAATTAAATACTCTGATCTCGTGGAGGGTTTAATCAAGCTTGACAATTTTCTGTACGCTACAGATATCTTCAACATCATATTTGCATACACAAAGCGTGTGGTTATTGGTGAGTTCATCATCTTTCAAAGAGTGCTGCCACGAAACGGCAAAAAAAACTTGGATGTAATATGTATATTATTACGATACAAAAAGTATTATAGCAGTTATCAGGTGCTGTTAAACGGAAATTTAATCGATTTTAATCCTCTTTTTGAAATATCAAATGAATTTTGAAAAAGGTAATGAAAAAAAAGGAATTTATTCTTCGGAGAAAAATATAGAAAGTAGATGCAAAAGAAAATTATATTTTTTAGAAAAATATAACGAAATTAAACTAAATTAGCACTTACATGTATAAAATTATACTTTTTTAATGTACTTAAAAAAAAAAAAAATTATTTCAGTCCTAATTATGAATTAATAATAAATGTTGGTAGTTTAATTTTAATTTTAAGCATCAAATATTTGTATTTAAAAGATGAATTTAACAAGTATTACAATATAGCTTAATAATGTTTGGCTAAATAATAAGATTTTGATGAAATTTTATATAGAAATTCATGTATATGGGGCGATTTGTTGGTAAAAATTTGGCATTATTGTCTTTAGGGGGTGGAATAATATTTTAGGGGTAATTTTTTTCAAAGTTTTCCTAGCATAACCTCACTTTATAATATATGCAGTTCATGCGTGCACACTTATCTTACTATTTTTAAAAAAGATTTGCCGAAAATTCTCTCCTTCCTAAAAATTTAAAAAACCTCTCTTTTATTTATTGCATATTTTTTAACCTAATTTTTTTTACGTATTGCTGGGCGTAGTAGTAACACAAGTGATCCAAAAAATATAGCTTGGGAGGAGTATTGGGGGAAGTCAATAAAGATTTAATAATATAAATTTTTGAATTATGTTTAGTTTATTTAAACTTTTTATAATAATATTAATATAAAAAAACTTCATCATAATTCACCCCCATCCTAATAAAAGAAATGTTGGGAAACGTTTTTTAAAGTATCATTATATATAAGAATAAATAACCGTTGACAGGAAAATATAAATTTTTTGTCAACTTTTTTAATTACATTTTATTCTTAAAAAAAAAAAAAAAAATGTTATTTCAAATTTTATTTTTATTTAAAATGTGGATAGGCGTATAAAAACGGTGTATGTGTAAAAATCTGTTCACAAAAAAACGTCAGGATAAAACTACGATAAAGAATACATACAAAGAACCATGAAATTGTAACTATCGAGTCATGTCAAAAACTAATATGGCCATATATAAAAAAAAAGAAGTATTTTCTTGTCATCTATGTAAACTATATAATTTTTCATTTAAAAATATTTCAAATTACGTTAAATGGGAAATATTTTTCCTGTTGGAAAATACCAAAAGAAATGCTAAAGCGGAATCCAAAGAGAATCCTTAACAGAATGAAAATAGGTTATAAAAATTAAACAATTTGGTGGAGAATAAGACTTTTAAAAAAATTTAACAAAAAGAAATACTTTTTGTTTGATTATTTACTCTTTTCGAAAAAAAATTTTTTAATAAAATTTAATTCCAAAAATATAAGAAATATATCTTAAAGATGTACTTTTTTATTTTTTATTTAAGCATATATACAATATTTTTTTTTTTTTTTACTAAGAAAGTTCGTCGGTTGAACGGTTCGATAGAATGATAAGAGATGTGGGATGAGGTAGTTCCGAAGTTAATTACCACCTGTCTTCAAGGATACTATCCTTTATCCTTTACCACTTCCTCTTCTTGTTCGTTCAGAGATCTATCGATTAGTCCCCATTTGACAGTGAAAAGTTACCCCATAATTCTTTCACCTTTTATCTGTTGATGATTTGCTCGTTGCCAAGAATTGTTTTCAGTATTTAACTAATTTCAAGTACACTATTTTCTTTCAATTATTGATTTAAATTAATTTTATCTGATTATTGAAAAAATATCTACTAGAATATATCAGAAAATCTAAGAATGTGTCCTTTTTACCAGCCGTATTATCTGTTGTTTGCTTTTATGCGATGTAATAAAAATATCAGCGTTACTTAAATCTTATACGTTATAAGACAAATAATAAAGTTTTAAGTAAAAAGCTAATGTGGACACCACGTGACTTCTTTATCCGAAATCCAAAAATAACACGATTCTAAATTATATTTTTCAATAAATATTAAATAATCAGATGTTTCACTGAACCTGTTACGTGTACACATATGTATTTCACTTTGATATTTTATCTTTCGGTTTTATTGTTATTATTTATTACAAAACTTTTTACAATCAAGATTTAATAATTATTAATAACTCAACATGTTAAGTTTTTTTTTAAATAAGTTAAAAAAATAAATTTAAAATGTAAAAATAATAAACGAAGATGAACTCTGATTCGGACCGTTGTAGCCTTCCGTTGTAAGAACTAAATATTTCATTAATTAAAATGTTATTTGTCTATAACTCTGGAACTATTGAAAGTAAGTATCACTTATGATACATCGTTGAAAAGCCCTCACTGAGCGCTTATTACTGCAATTAAGAAATCCAGTTTTTTTTTTTATTTTAGTTTTTTTGGACACTGGTTCAGTCAACTGCATAAAAAACAAGTAGATGTTACTACTTATTTTGTTTTGTTTTGGATGTTAATCCAAAACTATGCTAGATATGTACGCATTTACAGACGTCACGCCGAAACTAGTCAAAATGGATTCCGGTTTAGTCAAAACAGATATTTCCGTTGAAATCTGTAAACCGAAATTTTTTTCGATTACAATACTTCCTTCATGTAAGGATGTATAAACAGATGTAAATTTTAATTTTAGTTTTTAAAGACTAATTTATTAGAGATTTTTAAGATTTGCGATATTTTTTATATTTTGCTAGTTTTACAAAATAATATTTAAGCAGGCCTGCTAGTAATTTTTGTGATTCGAATACAAAGTATTCAACGAGATAAGCACACTTTTTAATAACGATAAGGAGATCTCGTAGTACACAAAGATAGAAACTTGTCTTAAACAATAATATTTTATTTAGCACTTGTGGAAAAAAAAGAAGAATTTGTATATAATTTAAAATGTATTTTCGGAAAAAAAAATCTCACAAAAAATATCTAACGAATTTAATTCACCTGGAATCTCAAAACTTGATCGATGTATTAAGTTTTACATAGGACAAACATGGTACAGTTTTTTATAACAACGCAAAGATCATTAGGCAATTTTTCACCAAGATTGAATCCGCATTTCACAAACCTCCTTATTGAGATAAGCCTCGTAAAAATAAAGATAAAAGTCTGAGAAAAAGAAGGCTGCCAAATAGACACATTTATTGATAAGATATACGACCGCATACGCTACAAAAAGAGAATTTTATAAATGAAGAAACTCAATTTAAATTATTCATTTAAAGAACATATACTCGTTAAATGTGCATAAACGATAAAAAGCTTTCAAAACCAGATTTAAACATTAACAGCACTAAAATATTCAATACTTCCAGCATCAATCTCAGAAGAAGATTAATAAAAGCGAAAGTAAGCTCATATTTTTTTTTTTTTATAACGTCTACTTTAAACTATATAAAATATTGTATTCGATTTTAAAAACTTATAATTTTTTTTAAACGGGAACATAATAGCTATGAATTTTCTGTACTTATTATTTTTATTTATCATATTATTTTATTAAATAATTTTTTTTTACCAGCAGATTGATTTTTAATGTGCTGTAAAAATCGCTGTTTTTTTTTTAGAAAATTTACTAACATTATATGTTAATAAGGTAATAGATAAGAATGAGCATTGTTACTTACAGATAGCTGAAGTTGCCTGCCGATTTAAAAAAAAAGAAGTAGAAATCTACAGATTGTTAACCAATATTATTGTTAGTGTTTTCATAAACAGTTATTTTTGAATAAATATAATTGTGACAAAATACTAAAAAATTTCACATATATGTAAAAATATTATACATATATATATAAAATATTAAGATATATGTATATATTTAAAATACTATATATTTTATTATATATGTAAAAATTAATTTTTAAAAATTGCGTGAAAGGCACGTATATATATAATTATATACATATTATTATTATTATGATTATTATTATATATTATTAGTATTACATTCTATGCGTGCCTTTCACGCAATTTTTAAAAAATTAATTTTTACGGGTATAATAAAATATATAGTATTTTAAATACATATATGTCGCGAGTGATTCATAATCAACGTCCAGGTACTGCTACAATAGATAAATTGGTGAAAATTTGTACACACTTTTTTCTTACACTGTAGATGCACATTAAAAAAGGATTTTTTTAAAATTCAAAGTTTAAAGAGCTAAAATGGAGTAACAATGAAATTTACTATTATTTTAATCCCTCGGTTAAAAATAAGATACCAATTTGAATTTTGATGTGTGTGTAATCTTCATGCGAATATATAAATTTTTTTAGATTTTCACAATTCGATCTCGAAATGGGTAAAAAAAGGTGAAAGATTTTGAAAAATGATAGAAAAAAATCTTCCCCGTTTCCGACTATACTAAACGTAATATTCATTAAAATTGGGCTTGCAAATACCCTTCAGTTAAATAAACCGTGACTTAAGTAAACTGTTTTTACGTTTTTATTTTTTTTGAAGGTTTATATTGTCTGCGCCGTGGCTCAACCAACACAACCAGTGCCACTGTTACTGCATGTGCGACTGGCTGTTCTTGCCTCTGGTTACTTTACTAAAAATAAGAAAAAAAAAATTTGACCGCTACGGGAAACGCAAATAACCATATATCGCGGGTGAAACCAGACTGGGGGATGCTAGTATAAATATATAAACATGCAATTTAGTAAGAAACAAAACAGTTGGAAGTAAATAATAATGAATTTATATTTATACGTTACTCATTGCCTCATTTAAGTTTTACATTCCTTAAACTACAATCCCCTTCTTTCCGTAACATTGTTTATTTTTCTCTTTTACATTTTCATATTCTTAACAGTATGCAGAATAAAAATATAAAACATTTTCTTATACTATTTGTCAATAAAGCAACAATTTCTTTGCATGTTTCCATAACGTCATATCAGTTATAAAAATCAAGTCACTGACATCATTAAAAAAACACTGTTGTAGTATGATGCCGGAAGTGGTTTAAATTTTAATGTAGATTGTTATTTTAAATTAAATATTATTATTTTATTTATTATATTTATGATTTACATTTCTTATATATATATATATATATATATTTTGTAATAATCTTTTATGAATTCAAATTTAATATTGTTCTAGAACACAATAAAAATATCTATGAATTTGAACATATAAATAAATGGTATTTCTGTATTTTTGTAAATTCGGCGGAAAAAAGTTTCTTTTTATAAGTAAATCAGTTTGTGATGATTGGCACGATAACTATTTTTCAAATTGTAATACTTTGGTACATTTCTGTTTTTAAGAAGTTCAGGACCTATGTACATATTTCCAAAATAATTGGAAAGTTTTTAAAAAATTGTTACTTCTTTGTACAACTTCTTTTGTAAAACAACTTTGTTTACTTCTTTGAAAGAAGTATTGTAATCGCAACAATTTTCGATTTTCAGATTTCAACCAAAATATCGGTTTAATCCCTGAATTCATTTTGAGTAGTTTGGACGTGGCGTCAAAGAGATTTCATCTCTTTTTTTTTAACTTATTTTTATTTCAAATATATTGATTTATTAATGATTATTTACCTATGATTTAAAAAAAAAATTTAAGATAAATAATAATTCAAAAATAACAATAAAAAAAAAAGAAAAGAATATCAGAAGTTATTAATGAAATAAAATTGTATGTACTTTTCATTTAATAAATATATATACGTAATTTAATAGCCGTAAAATGAAGTCATTTGGTGCCCACATCAGATTTTTTTTCTATTTTAATAGAAATCTTCAAATTATGACGCCAATTTAGAAATTTTGGTCGGGAGAAGTACATAATAATAGATTGTATTATCACAATAATTTATTCCAAATTTGCTTTATCGATTTATCTAGATTTTAAAATCTAGA
>JAAAKQ030494033.1:0-11171 GCA_010016005.3 Zanna intricata
TCAAATCCGTATAAAAATAACTACCTTTACTAGGATTTGAACCTTAGAACTCTCGACTTCGAAATCAGCTGATTTGAGATGTCACGTTAACCACTAGACCATCCCGGTGGGATATACTTTACCTATAAGCAATCATTCTACTCAAACTGCACAATTCATTTGTGCAGTACAATTTTTTAGAAGATAATAAAAAGTTACATATTGGAAATGAATTTGTTTTTCTCGCTGACCTAGAAAAATAATTACATTATTTCAAAAAATAACTGCCGGTACTGTAAGTATCAGTACATAATTAAAATTTTCATTAAGTATCAGGTAATAGTAGGTAGATATTTTATTTCATATATAACTTTTTCAGAACTAATTGAAAAACAGTTTCTCTAAAAAAAAATTGTGTTTTAATTAGTCAACAACAACAACAGTATAATTAAACTTACACCCTTAAAGGTGTGTTTTATTTTGCCCACGTAAAGAAGTTATATTTAAAAACAATCACTATTACTCTACAAAAAAAATCTGATTTGAACATCACATGACTTCCTCGTACGCCTATTAAATTACATATACAAATTTTTTTGCTGCAGTTCATTTCAACTTATTTCATTTGAAAGTGAGAACATGATAAATATAAAGAGGAAGGAAATGTTAAAACCATGGCAAGAATAAAACGATTAAGAAAGGATGATGAATATAAAGAGAGAGGAAAATTTGAAAATTAGACAACGCGTACAAAAATTGAGAACAGAAGAATTATATCAAACCAAGGAGCGATTAAATGATTGACAACAGAAAACAAATAAACGATGTAATAATCAACTCCGACGTGGGAGCAATATGTCCGAGAATATCAGAGGAGTAATGAAATGAACTAAAAGATAATAATTTTTTGCAATTTATTGAAGATCGATCATGTATACCTCAGTGTAAGTGTTGTTCTTGTGAACAACACTTACACTTTTCAGTCACTATGTAGTTAACTTTAATGTAGATAAAATTATACAAAAATTCCAGAATAATTAAATTCTAATTAGACAGAAATTAAACTAGAAAACCTAAAAAAATAATATGATTATAAACTACAATTTTCAATTAAAATTAAATAATCAGATGTTTCACCAGATCTATTACATGTATAAATTATTAAATTGCCTTTAAATTACATATGCACTTTTTAAAATATGCACTTTATTTTATTTCTTATTTAACTATTATTTATTGTAAACATTTTTTTACAATCACAGGTTAATAATTATTAATAAATCAGTATATTTATATTTTAAAAAAAAGTTGAAAAAATGAAAACAGGATATAAAATCTGATTCGAACCGATGACCTTCCCTTGTAAGATCCAAATATTTCATTCATTAAAATTTTATTTGGCTCTAACTCTGGAACCAATGAAAATAAGTACCATTTATGTATATCGTTGAAAAGTTCTGAATAACGGCTTATTACCACTGTATAAAAAAAAGTCCAAATTTCAATTTTTTGGGAGCTTCTTTGGAGACTTTTGGTTCAGTTGATTACAATCAAAACGGGAGGTGCACAACTAGGTATTAATACAGTGCTAAAATTTCAATATCCTACGGCTAACCGTTTTTGAGTTATGCGAGATACGTACATATATGCGTACGTACAGACATCAGACCGACACTAGCAAAAATGTATTCAGGAATGGTCAATATGGATATTTCTGTTAAAATCTGAAAACCGAAATTTTTCGCGATTACAATCTCCCTTCTACTTCGTACAAGGAAGTACAAAAACTATTATTCATTAATGGTTATATGAAATGTGCTCATGATAACATTGCACAAATGGTGGGATTAATATATATATATATATATATATATATATATATATAATAAAGGTATGTATTATGTATCTATCTGTTCCCAGAAAATAAATGAACTAAAATCAGTAATTTTATTTATACAATAAATATTAAAAAAAAAAAATATCTATAAAATTTCATTTTACACTGATGATAAAAAATATATCAAAAGGTTTTTAATAATTATAAATAATTTTTAAGCAATATCTCCGAAGCTTTCATAGTAACATATGAAATAAATTCAAATTTTATGATATTTTTAAAAGAGAAATAAATTATGATGCACATTGGAGTTAATATAAGTTATATCTATGTATAAAATAAATTAAACCGTATTAGAATAAAAAAAAAAAAAAAAATTTTTTTTGAAATTTTTTTTTTCAATTACTTTGAAAACTTTAAAAAAAAATTATCAACAAGTAATGACACAGAAACTGGATATTAGTTTGTTAGAAGAATCGGGAAGAAAATAGAAGTTAATTACAATAAAATTATAGGAAATATCGAAACCTGCTTTAAAGCAGGAGTGACAAATGTTGGCACTGTGTATACAGGTATAGTTTATACAACAAACAAGTAACCAGATTTCCCCACGTGTAAGTTCACGGAAATTCAAATAAACTATAAAATACGTATGTTTATGTCAAATGACGAGTCACATCATGAACTACGAATATGATTTGGTACTAATTAATTATTATACTCACACAGCCGTGGGAACGTTTTGTCAGTAAACTTTTTTTTCAGCAGATACCATTAGGAACTGAATTAGGAAATCAGTATTCAGAGAGCCTAGCCCGTTTATTTGTACTACTAATTTACTAAATTATATCAGCATTGTTCTGATTAGGCGAAATATTATTTGTTATCCATGATATATGTATAACAAATTTTTTGGCCAAAATGGGGATAAATGGGTTAGATAAAAACGCTATAATTCGGTTTATTTAATAACAATAACCTATTGACGAAGTCTCTCAGCCTTTTATTGTGAATGTCTCGGTATCGAATCCCGATCAGATATGGAATATTTCATACGCTACAAAATCTCCATAGCAAATTCATACGTACCAGCATCGAGTTTACTGATGAATTTAATCGTGAAAAATATAATTGAAAGTTATAGAGGCCAAGTACTTTAGTTATCATAACACTATTCAACTGTTTAAAAATAGTCCAGCTTTGTATATATTTTCTACCTATTAAAAAAAAGAAGAAATTTGTAAATGCAACATTTTAAAATTAACCAGTTATAATCATTTAAAATAGAAAGGGTGGACAATAAATCACATTGAAATGCAAGAGAATTTTAAACAAAGATTTTTAAAATTACATTACTTCTCTATAATTACTTTATTGTGCTGGGTTTTTCACACAGATGAACGACAGGAAAATAGTAGGAGTTTCCAATAACTGCTACTAGTATAATGTATTACAAGATAGGCAATAGATGGTACACGGTAGGCAATAAAAGGCGAAGTTGAAGCTCAAGTCTGGTGTTAGCAAAAACGCTTATTAGCACATACAGTAGAATAATGTTATTTAAGTTGTTGTGGAGAAAGAGGAAGTAAAGAAAAGCAACGTTAGGAATCGTAGCCGAGCTCACCTAGTGGTTAAAACGACGAAGCAAATCAGCTGATTTCAAAGTCGAGAGTTCTAAGGTTCAAATCCTAGTAGAGGTAGTTATTTTTATACGGATTTGAGTACTAGATCGTGGATTCCGGTGTTCTTTGGTGGTTGGGATTCAATTAACCACACTTCTCACGAGTGGTCGACCTGAGATTGTACAAGACTACACTTCATTCACATTCATACATGTCATCCTCATTCATCCTCTGATGTAATACCTTACGGTAGTTCCGGAGGCTAAACAGAAAAGAGAGAGAGAGAGAGTGAGAGGAATCATAGAGAGAGAGGAATCGTAGCCGGCAATCTTGGCGCGACGTTAATCCAATTTATTTCTCCTTTTGACTGAAATAACAATTTACAAACCCATTGCATATTTTTACTTTGTATGAACTGCTAAATATAATTTACGTAATCTCAGGACTGGTAAAGGAAGTGTATTCCATTGGAATATCAATGATTATTTAAAGTAATTTATGTTACGTTCATCATAATGTAGGTACTTAGGACAGACCATAAAACCAGAATAAAGACAACGGGTTAAATTAAACAGAGTAAAATATATGAAAAGTAACTTACAACACTATATTTTACATAATTAAACAGGTTTCTTTAAAAGAGAGCTAATGCATCTCTTTGAAGTGGTTCTTTTCATGGTGATAAAGACAATGTTTTTCAATTTCTTTTTGCGTGTTTACGTTTTTAATTTCCCTGATGTTATATTAAATGTAAAAGTGTTTAATTTTCACCTTTTTTTTCGCAAAAGTTGTATATGTAGCCTAGATACATTAATCAAGTACACAATTACATTCTAGGAAATTACAAGTTCACTAAGTTTTACAACATTAAAAGTTTTAATTCTGTTACTAACAACAGTAGTAGAAAATCATACGTAATAAAAGCTAATGTAACTACATCAATTTTGTATGTATACCTTTTAAAATCTTTATTGTTTAATAGAAATTATAACAATTAGACTATTCTCTGAGGTTTTTTGGTTAACAGCAACATGAATAAATGAATAAAATATAGGACTATATTTTTTCCCCTTTATTAGATTACTTAAACAGATTAGTTACTTGCACCTACTGACATAAAATAATCCAATATATTGTAACCGGCTACTTTTTATGTATTCTTCATTTCATAATTTCTTTTTCGCTTTCTTTACTCCATTAAACAGATAAAATTAAAATAGAAATACTTTTTCACTATTAATCCTTAATAAGTAAGTACAGTATTTCGTAATAATTAACTTTTTTATTTATAGATCTTTCCGGGACAAATCTGATGACAGAGAAGGGATATTTAGTGTTAATTTATTTAGTTATTAATTATTCAGTTTTATTTATTGTTAATTACTTGTTTGTCATACGTTAGGTAGAAAAATATACATTAACAATTTTTTTTTTAAATAACACACAAAGTTGTATGTTCCATGTTTCACAGTAGTTATTTAACGTAATGATAAAACTTTTTGTGTTTTTCTGTGGTGTAATTAAACAGATATTCTGAAACGACAGATTATCAGATAGAGAAGAATACTATTACCTCCGCGACTTCAATCATAAAGCACTTTTTATTTTCAAAAAAAGTACAAAAGTATTTGGAACTTGACTGAAAGCTACCGCGCCTAGTTTAAATTTTCTAGCCTTTGTATGAAGGGATTAAATATATGAAGTGCGCATTACACAAAGATTTTCCTATAAAAAAAAGGTCCTAAGCTTTCAGATAAGAAAACAAGTAATTTAATTAAGATCATTTTGCTTCTAGATCTGCCTTGCTCTTCCATAACCGCAGCAATATAAAAATCATATGCGTAACAAGAAAGAGTATTTTCAAGTTTCTATTCAAGTAAACATGATCTATTAAGTAAATCTATTTTAAGTAAATCTTATTTTGATAGCCAGTTCTTTAATCAGAGGGAAATAACTATTACTGTAGGCTTATTAGCAATAGCTCTTCTTAGGTACTGCTGATGGGGGTATTCAGAGTTAAATGCACGTATTCCATTCTGATTGCACAAGTATTTCTTGTCAGTCTACTTCTGGGGATATCTGAAATGCCAAGAAGTGTATTTATAAAAAAAAAACTTCCTGATTATTCTTGGGGACAGTGAAAAACAGCGTGTTTTTTTAATATAAAATAACCAAATGCAAGAAGAATGCGAGATAACATTACTTATGCCAGATATCGGAAGGTAATATTGAATAAATGCCATATGAATAAATTTTGACTTGTTCTGTATTCTCAAGTTACGCAGAATATAAAGTGAAGTTTAATGTAAATACTTAAAATTTAAAAAATTGTTTTGTTAAAATATGAGTAAAAGATGTAAAAAATTAACTGCGATTCATTCAAAGCTTGTAAATGAGAAAAATAATTTAATACCTATTCAAATTTTTTTTTTTAATGGAAAGTACGACGACTGATCAGTGACAGATTTGTAGAGTTAAACAAACTAAGGCTGTTTCATATAAAGTTAAAGTGAAATTATAATTCTTAAACTTACGTAAAAATGCCAAATAAAAATACAAATATTTTATCTTTTTCAGTGAAATAATGAGTTTCCTTTTATCGTAGCAACATTGTTATGAATATAATAAAGAAAATTACTCTATTAGATGTACTTTAGAAGTGTTTTAAAAATACTTTATTTTATTTAGGTAATATGGAACTGCAATTTTAATTTTCGTTTCTTTTTTCCAACAAACTGTTAAATCTCAAAAGGTAAATGTTTAATAATAATCGGAACAGAATAAAAAATACAAGAAAAGAAACAAAATCAACTTTCTTTCGGAGAGACAGATAATTCTGATCAAATTAACTGAATCATGGAAAAACTATTGATTAGTAAAATTAGGTCCTGTCAAAAGTAAAAGTAACACATTTTCGCAAGTTAGTTGTCGTTTCATAGTACTAATTTCTCATATCGTGTTTAACTTTAATCAGCAAATGAACAAAGAGAAAAACATGACAGCATGTTTCAATTTAAAAAATAATAATATAGCTTCACTTGGATTTGATCATAAGTCTAATCTAATATTATTGTACCGATTTTAGATATTTTGTTTAAGGCGTAGTCCTTTAAAAAAAAATAATTTTTAAAATTGTTTATTTAAGGCTACTGTTTTATTATTTTAACGATTGAAAAGAGAAATTTTGAAGAACTCTTAAAATCGAAAGAATTCCAGACACAAAATTACTATAGACTAACAAAAGAATTCAAAATAAAGTGTTTTAATTGACTTTACTATTCTTAACAAGCTCACTTTTAGTTAACAGCGATATTTATTTAAAAATCAGTTTTTAATGTCGATTAGGTTTTGATTATACTAATACAAATAAGTAAAAATCTATAATATGGTAATTTTCAAAGCCTGAAAGAATTATCTTTTCCTTTCTTATTTCCTTGTATGAAGAACTGTGATTTCAACGGAAATATCCATTTTGACCTGGATACATTTTGACAAGTTTCGACGTGACGACTACGTACATTATGTCGTATAACTCTCGGCTAAACATCCACGATTAGCCGAAGGAGTTGAAAGGTTGGATTTAGGATTTTCGTAACATCTAGTTGTGAACCTCCCCTATTAATTGCATTTGACACTAACCAAAAGTGTCCAAAAAAAGCACAAAAATTAAATTTTCTTAACTGCTGTAATAAGCCATAATTCAGACCTTTTCAACGATATATGACAAGTGGTAATTATTTCATTGGTTCCAGAGTTATGGCAAAATAAAATTTTAATTAATGAAATATTTGACCTTACAAGAGAAGGCTCATCGGTTCGAATCACATTTCATGTCCTTTTCTTTATTTTTAACTTTTTTCAATTAATTTTTTTTTAAATTTAAATATATTTATTTATTAATAATTATTAACCCGCCATTGTAATAAAGTTTTACTATAAATAATAATATAAAAATAACAATAATAAAAATATATGAAAAAAAATCAGAAGTTATTGATGAAATAAAATATTATGTGCTTTGAAAAATGTGTATATGTACTTTAATAAGCATTACTACTGGGTATATGTAACAGATTTGGTGAAACACGTGATTATTTAATATTAATTGAAAATTACAATTTATAATCGTATTATTTTTGGCTTTTGTGGTATAATTTTATTTAATTGTTCTGGAATTTCTGTTTAATTTTATTTATATCAAAGTTAATTAAAGATGACTGAAAAATAGACACTAACAAGAATAACATATATACTGAGTGAGACATACATTGCTAATCTTTAATAAATTGTAAAATATTTTATTGTTTAGTAAATTACTTCTCTGATATTGTCGGACAACACTCTCCCTAAGTCGGCATTGATCATTATTACGTTTATTTGTTTTTTGTTCCAATCATTTAATCGCTTTTTTTGTTTGATATAATTCTTCTGATCTTAATTTGTGTATACGTACTTAAGTTTTAAAAATTTCTCTCTCTTCATATTCATCATCCAATCTTAATCTTTTTTATTATTTCCTTGGTCTAAACGTTTCCTTCCTTTTATAGTTTTCATCATCTTCTAATATTTTTATTATTTTCTTGTAACTATTATTTTCTTCGTCTTCATATTCATCTGCTTGTCATTTTTGAGATACATTTCTTCATGTAATCTTAATTTTACCTGTATGATGGTTTCTCTTTCATTATTGATTATTCACCAAAACAGCCAATAATAAAAGCTGAAGATTTTTCACCGAAAATAACATTGGTAACTGGTATATAGGAGTTCACTAAACGGAATATTTAAATTATTTTAAATTTTACTTAAACGACACACCAAAAATCTGAAACTCACGGAGATATGAATAATACTGATTTAGTAATGAGTAATAAAGGGACTTTTACTCTAGCCTAATATTTCATGAATGATTGTTGAATTTAATAATTATATAAATATTCATTGTTAATAAAAAGTAGTATTTCAGCAATTGTGTAACTGTTTACTTTATTAAAGAATTATAGAACTGCATCTCACTTTCAAATGAAACAAGTTTTAATGTAGTGCAGAAAAAAATATGTACATGTAATTTTACAGGCATACATGGAAGTCAGATGGTGCCCATATCAGATTTTTAATAAAAAAAAATAAAGCTAAGAGAAATTTTTATCATTTCCTCATTATAACAATCATTTTAACATTAAGAACAGTTCTTCAAAAAAACAAAGACTAAATTGTTAAGTAATTAATAGTAGAATCTAATAACTTTTTATATGTCAGATATAAAGATTTTGCGATCAGTAAATTAAAATTTAAACCAAAAATATTTTATAGGCTGATTTCGTAAGAAAAACTCTTTATATATATATATATATATATATATATATATTAATTATGTATATGTTTAGATGAATTCGGTTAAAAATGAATTAATTTATAATCATCCAAAAAATTCATTTCATCTGTTTTTATTTAAACTGTCTGGCAAAATATTAACAATTAAATTTTCATTTCAATAAAAGTCCGTAAAAAGAATTTTTTTCCCTAATTAAGCTAAAAATAACAGCAATAACGTTAAAAACAACACCAACAGTTAACAAAAAAAAGTACAGCTACAATAGTAACATAAAATATAATGTTTAAACTGCAGTAAAATGAATGTATGTGATTGCATGCTGAATAGGGTGGGTGATTAGCAACCTACGCGGATAAAACAGATCTAGATAAGCAACGGTAGGGAGCATGTGTTTGTTGCTGGGGAACATCGATTTCTGTTTTCACTGCCGTGTCACTCACTAAACCACTCTGGGTTCTGTCCCAGGGGTCAAACTCAAAAGCCCACCTGCTCCTTCCTTTTATTTAAAAAAAAGATAAACAAAATAATAAAAATAAAAACATTAAAACTAGGAGTTTATTTTTTCTTTCATAATAAATTATATTGAAAGTTGTTCCTAGATATTACTTTAGAACGCATAAAAAACTTACGTAACCTTCTTTTGATAATTTCATTGTGAGTGAAAGTATAATAATAAAAAATATAAAACTACTAGATTAATAAGCACAAAATAATAATAATAAATCAGAATATACATTTACGCGCGCGCGCACACACACATACGTACGTTCACTCACACACATTTATGTATATACATACATAAAAAAAAATATTAAGTTTAAGAATTTCTGCAGACGGACAAATTTTATGCATTACACTCGTTTTTATATTAAGTAAGAATCTAGACATCCTCGGTTTTGTAATGAATACATATACAAAAGAATAGTTATTTTTTTTTAAAAAGAGAGGTCTTCATAATACCAACCACATGTTCAAAATTATCTAATATTCCTTATAACACAATTTAATGAAAATATTACTGGTACAAATAAACGCCATCCCGTATTATTAACTACAGGAAAAAACATTCTTGTAAATCCGCAAAATAAAAAAAAATTAAGTAAATAAGTTTTCTATGTTTAGTTAGTAATATTTCCAGACTAAGGTAAAATAATCTACTATTTAAGATAAAATAAAGAAAATTACAAAGCAATCTTAATATGCGAATGATTTATTTTGACAAAGAGTGATTTTCAATAATTTAAGTAGAATAACAAATTTACATATGAAGAATTTTGTAAATGTATTGAAGGAATGGAACATGAAGGAATTAGGATTTATGAGATATTAAGAAAACAACCAACTACAACTAAAGTAATGAAAAACTAAAAATAATTATTGATTAGGTGATATGCAAAATTAACAGTTTAAAATATTATAAAAAAGGAAAGAATAATAATATTAATAGTGGAAGAATATTAAACAAATAGAATTATATAAGTGCTAGATCAAGAATTTGACAAGTGGAAGGAAGAATAAAACCAAATTGTTTTAAAATGAATCCATCTAAATGGTACCTACTGATGAAACGAAATTTTCTTTACTCTATTTCATTTCCAGACGTACATTGCAATCATTATAATATATATAATATAAAGTACATCCATATTCTTCTCACTCAGTACGTTTTCCTTTCTTTCTGTGTCAATATAATTTACTTTTATAATATGTTTTTAAATTATTTATTAAAATTAAGTAAAAGTATTTTTTTGCAAAATATGATTACAGTTATGTAATCATGATTTCTTGCATTATATTAGGATAGTTAATAATTTTTAAACGAAGACACTTAAAATGTAGTAACATCAAGGTATTTATTATTTTTTAGCAGTAATATTATATTCTGATAATAAACATCTAACTGTGATATACGTACGTACGAAGAGATGTTTTGATTTGACAAGTCAAATATAAGATCAAATGGTATAAATTATTAAGGAAACTGAGTTTCTACCCATAATTCTCTTATGCTATATAAAACAAAAAAAAAAAATGTATAGTTTCCAAAATACTGTTATATTGTTATTCTCAATTTTTTCCACGAATAAAAATAAAAATCCTTTATATTTTGAATTAAATTGGAAATAGTCGACAAATTTAAACAAAGTATAATTTTTATAGCATTCTGAATACATTAATGAAAAAATATATCGCTTTTATTAAGAGTTAAGTAAGTAATATAGTATTATTATTATAATTGTATATTGTTAGGGTTTTTTCTCAATTCTATATATATATATGTATATAAAATGGATTACAGGACTTGTCAATATTAATGAACATGCAATTCATAGACTACGATATTTATGTATACAGAACGTAGAACGTAGAGGCAAATATATAAATATATATATATATA
>JAAAKQ030494044.1:0-35002 GCA_010016005.3 Zanna intricata
AGAGGATGAGATGAATGAATTGTAGCGTGTGTGAAAAATGCCATGCCTGACCAGGATTCGAACCCAGGACCTCCGGAATGAAAGACCGAGACGCTACCACTCGGCCACGGAGGCCGGCTCTGTAGGCATTTGCCTACAGAATAAATTTGTTGTCCTGGTCAAGCAGACGGCTTTTTAAGTTGACTGATGAGTCTTGAGAGAAAATGTTTTGAAAGTAATCTAATTGTAAAATTTTGCGTTTTAATGTTGTCAGCTGTTTTAATAGGACTTCATGATTGAAGGTACATCTTCTATTTTTATTGATCCACTCTATAAGGTTGATAATTCATTGGTCTATTTCATATCTAGTTTCTTCTAAACGAGTGCTACTGCAACACAGACGCATATCTTTCATGATCTTGGTTCTTCGATTCTATTGTCCAGAATCCCTAGAATCAGTGCATACAGGTTTTCTAGATTTTTTCTTGGTCTTTGGATTGATCTCCACTTAACGCTGTTTGTTGATAATCATTTGCTTCATTTGTCTCCTTATCTTGCAACACTTTGTCTCTTTTGTTTGGATTTGACTGGATGTATTATAGCTTTTTTCCATTAGTAGACAGTTGTAAAATACATTATTTTGCAACGAGTTTAATGCTTTGAATAGAAATGGAAAATTTTGTTAGCTTTCTACTGTTCAGTTCAGTTTCCTAATAAAGGTACTTTTAAATAGAATTGAATACTAGATCATGGATACTGGTGTTCTTTGGTGATTGAGTTTCAATTAACCACAGTTCTAAGAATTGGTTGATCTGAGATTGTATAAGCTTATACTTCATTCACATTCTACATATCATTCTCATTCATCCTCTGACGTAATACCTTAAAATCGATGGTTTGACATAGTTTAGCAATTTTCTTAGGGACTCCCAGATCAAAATACTGGCCGTCAAATTCAGTGCCTTTCAGTTTTTTGTCAATGTTTATTTTGAACTTATTTAAAACAAATTTAATTTTTTTTGTAGGAGGAGTCTCTTTATGTGAAGTACTACAAGGGGAGATATTAGTAATGATGCAAGTCTGCTCTCCATTGACCACAGTAATAAGACATGTTTAGTGAAGCTTAGTAATTTTGTCTGCTGTGACAGATATCAAGGGTTACGGGATAGCGATGGGCTTTTCAGCACTCAAAAAATCTGATATTTTTTCATTCATAGTTAAAAATATATTTAGCCTGAATTCTCCGAAAAATTCTCTTGAATGATTAAATTCACCAACATCTGCTTCATTTAATACGTTTAAACCCAACGTTCTTTCAAAATACTTACTGTCTTTTATAGCATTATGCATTGTTCTTGCGAATCTTAGTCCAATTTTTTCATGATCTTTCTTCATTTCTAGTGCTCTTTGTTCAGATAACTTTGAAAATTCAAAGCACCATTTGTGGGCATCAGAATTTAAATGGTCAATTAAATGAGTTTTTAAATTCCAAAATTGTGTACTCTGATTACTCCGCATCATGATATTCATTTGGCAGTGTGAATATCCGAAACTTACTGGTTTTTAGGACTGCAACAATTTTGAGGGATATGTTTGTAGTTTGATGTTCATGGCATGTATAAAATATTGTTATCTTTCTCTGTTAAACGTGGCATTAATTGATAGATTTCATTAAGAGATTCACTTACCCTGATAAGTGTTAATTTAGCTTCAAAGTCTTCAGATAATTCTTGTGTCACTTCCATTGTAGGTTTTAGTTTGAATTTTTCTTGCTTAATTACAAGGAGTACAGCATCAAACTTTTCACGGAGACTTGTTAAAACTTATACTATGTCAGATAACTTTCCTTCATAATCGATTTCATTTCTTTTAAAAAAAGTCTCATCAAAAGATTTTGAGTCAGAAGGTTTTGATAGTTCTGTAGGGTGGTTGGCTGGTTGTTCATCAACCTTTATTTTTTGCTTTTAGATTGTTCATCATCAGATCCACAAGATTTAACATCTTCCTTCGATTGTTCAGGACCTGTTGTTGGTACAGATTCAGGTTCAATACCACTATTCATATTAAATGGTTTGAAAAATCCAGAAATGGTTCCTTGGTCATTTGTTCTGGGTTTTTCACTGGGATGTTTCAATGAGACATGATCTAAAAGTTTTTCTCTTCTTCCTTGTCATTCACAAAACTCATAACTGACTTGTTTACTTTTGAAATTTTGACATTGTGCTTAAATAAATATACTATATTTTATAGTATTACGGTACTGGTAATTACACTGAATTGCAGGTGATACTAATGATAATAGTTATACACACTGTAAATGAAGTTAAAATTGAAAATATTTAGGTAGATAGGTACCAAATTAAACTAAATATTTATAACATAGTATTTTAACAATCAATTAAAAAAAAAAAATACAACTTGATTATTACTATTTTTATTATGTTCAAAAGTATTACTTAAACTATTACTTAAGTGGTAAATACAAGTTAAATGTTATGCTTGCTTAGTTTTAGTTTTGATTACCTACCTTAGTCACTACTGAAATTATTACGAAATACGATATACTATATAAATTTATAGCATCACAGTAGTAAGCAACGGCAACAGAAAAAAATCATTATATAAACTTAAAACATCACATTAATAAACAACCTTCATGGAAAAAAACAAGAATAACTTGCTTAGTCCACTTACTACTCATAAACTGATAGGGTCAAAGCAAGAGATATGAGATGGCAGGTTGTGACAGGCGACCTGGCGACTATAAAACCCTACCCCTCCACCACCATTTACGCAGTGAAAATGGAAACAAAGAAATGAGTCATCACATCATACATATTTTACTGATAGAGGCTGATTTCGAATTTTGGTAAGTAGTTTAAGTTAAGAAATGAGAAACATTAGTAAGACTTATGTGTATTAAGTACTTTTGTATAATATGGTTTTATGTGATTTAGTTGTTACCGCTTGAATAATATCATTTGTATGAAGCTAACAAAATTTGCAAACCAGTACCGTAGTAATTATTAATACCTAAAGAAAGTATTGAAACACCAGTTATTTATAGCAGTAAGAATCAGGAAACTGCCATTCATCAATCAGCAGAAAAATATTGTATTGACGGCTCGGCTGTACAATATTTTGTGAAGTGAAGATTAACTAGGTACCCAGCTCGACTTGCCCTGACTTGCAGCGGAAAGCAGACAACATACTTTGTGTTTATGCACACGCACCTGTATATCGTAAACAAGCCAATTAGGCTGACCTTTGTTCCCATTCATTTTTTTATCTGTCCATTCTGAGCTAAACATCCCTTAGTAGGTAAACTTTTTAATTTTCCCCCAGAATAATTATTTTTTCCTTATAGAAAAAATTGTTTGTAGATTTTCACCCAGGTAAAAATCCCCCAGCCCAGCCTCAATTTCCCGTGAATCTTGTTCGGGCATTCGGACATCCTTGGTTTAGAGTACAAATGTTAATGATTATAAAAATAATATATTTGGGCAGAGTCTGATGAAATCAGGCGTATTCTTCTTGGGCTAACTGTCTACAAAACCTTATTCACAAACTCCTCTGAAGCTATTTCACCAAATATTTTGAAATTTTTCAAGCTTGTTAACTATTCTGATATTTTTGTTTTATAGATCCTTAGTTCTACTAACTTTTTTGAAATAATTGATTTAAATTAATTATTTTTCAAATTAATAAATTATTTATTTAAACTTAAATCAATTCAAAAAAAAAAAAAAGAAGTTATGTGGGGTATTTTAAAGTTGTTTATTTCAAATGTTTTTATGAAGTTTCAAATGTTAATGGTAATGTGAATGATGTAGGTAATCTTTAGAATATTTTGAAATTATTAGTTTGACATAATATTTTATGTTATAATGATGTACATGAGGAAGGGTAACCCGATCTAAGATTTTACCAAATAAAATGTTAGGTTTCTCATTTGCAAATCTGTACCCTTTTATGACTTTTTATATTTTAAATGCAATAATTAATACATTATGATTTTTTTATTATAGGTCTTAAATGAATGGGTACTAACTATGTCATTAAAAATATGTGAATATGTGTGTTAAATATAATGCAGTTTATTTTATTAAAATGAAATTAATAATATTGCTGTTAGAATTACGTATTGTAAAGTTAACTATTCATATTGCCAATTTTTCTGTTGTTTTATTTCTATTTCTGTCTATTTGTATATTTTTTTGTACTAGATTATTATAAGTTTATTACAACCATTTAGTTTAACCATTTGTTTTATGTGTTTTATTTTGTGGTTCAAATTCATATGTGTATGCTCTCTGAATTTTATGATACAATTGTGACATAGTCAGTGTTTATCTTTATATATTTTAATGTTGTTATTTATTAGTTTCTTTGATTATTTGATTAGTTTTCTTTATTATTTGATTAACAAATTATATTTCCACTTCTAGGAAATAGTTACTCTTTTCCAATTCATAAGTAAATTATAGTTCATTTTTTTTAATTACTATGTTATTTTCATGTATACATGTTTATGCATGTGTTCATGTGTGCATCCATACATATTCATTGCATGTGTAGTTGTTTATCAGCAATAAATAATTTTTTATGATGAGTTCTTGTTTTGATTTTTTTTAGATACTTATTGTTAAAATATGCTCTTAAATGGCTGAAGTTAAAACCATTAAATGATTCAGCAAAATATCAGCAATTATTATTACTTTACAGTATGTACATGTGCTTTCTCCAAGAAAGTTTTAATATTGAGGTAATAAGACAATCATTTTTTTAAGGATCAGTAGTTTGTAGTTTTGAATATTTGATAAAATACACTTAGATTTATTCATTAGATTTAAATATGCCATTTTCTTTTGTTGTGTCATCACTCATATGTAGAGTGAAAAATGTTCATACTTTATATTTTACTCAAATGTTTTAACCTGAAGATTTATTTTTTGTTAAATATGTAATATGGTGGATGCAAGTGTTTTAGACTATTCGCAACTTTTGGTGTACATCATTGCATTAGGAGTATCATTAATGTGGTTGAAAGGAGAGTGATTCCTTTCCACTCCATTGTTTTGCAAATTTTTTGATACATTTACTGATTTATAACATATAAAAATTGAAAAAAAAAATGCTAAAAAAAAATTACTTGTGTGTACTAAGAAAATGATATATATATTATAAGTTATATATATTATATTTAAAGAAATAAAGAACACCATAGATTGAGTTGATGTGATCTTGGTTGATTTTATGGAAAGAGGTGTGTGACAAAGCTGAAACTTACTGTGAGACATTGAAGAAATTTTGACAGAGAATACAAAACAATTAATGCAGCTAGCTGTGTTCAGGCATTAGTTTACTTTATAAAATCGTTATAAAAACTTATCATTCAAAGTGAAATATACTGTTTTATCTAATATTTCAGACAGCCTTCCATCAACCACATTTGACATTTCTAATCTTAGTCTTCCTTATAATATACTTTTAGCAGATCTTGAGTTCAACATAGCAGATAACATCGACATACTGAGTGAAGCTCAATTCTTTGAGTCTTATCTTGCCAGGGAAATTCATTTGAAATTCCAGATATCCTATTATTCAGGAAACTAAATTAGGATTTATACTATGTGGTCGTCTTCCTAATAATATATTACACCAATACTATCGCATCTTTTCTTGCTCGTAACGCTAATAAAATCTCTCAACTATACTCAACAATTTTTGGAAAACTGAAAAAGGTAATACTGTGCTTCAGTTAATGAAATCTCTAAATGTGAAAAACATTTTCTATCCAACATCACTTGAAATAATCAAAGCAAATTTGTCATGTCATTACCACACAAAGGTAATAACATTCAACTAGGAGATGCTTTTGTTAATGCTAAAAATAGATTTTTATTTTTAAGAAGAAAACTAATTAATAATGCCAACCTCAAAAAAGACTACTCCTCTTTCATTCTGGAATATTTAGAATTAGGTCACATGGTCAATAGATTACCATAGTGTGTGTGTGTGTGTGTGTGTGCACGCGCGCGCGCGTGTGTGTGTGTGCACGCGTGCAAGTGCATGTTTGTGTGTGTATGCATGTTTTTTTTTTGTGTGTGTGTGTTTTCACTACAACTATTTCTTATATTATTATTTTGTATTAAGTGTTTCTTATCTGTTACTTTTCAGCAGAAAAAAATAATCAAATCTTGTGTATTCCCTCTTCAGTACACAAGTCTATGATGGTTGTGTTTTTTAGTTTTTAATAATTGATTGTTATTATTGTTTAGTGCTGAATCTGAAAATTAACTTCATTTTTTTCATCATATCAAAATTTGTAAACAGTTAAAAATTGTGAAAATGTGATACAATAAATAGATATAAGATTTTTTTTTATGTTATAAATTAGTATATATTAACATTTTTGATTTATGCTACATATTCTTATAGCTAAACAATTGAGTTATCTGAAGAGGATGGGAGGGAGGTCATTAACCCATAATTTTTAATGAAAATTGACACAAAATAAGCTTAATTTTTATTATAGTGCATTTTTAAATTAATTTAGTTTTATTTATTTAATTCATTTTTATGGGGTATGTCATGCCTTTGGAAACATTTCCCCCTCTTCACTGACTCTTAATGACAAAGTATGTAAAATATTTACAGTTTTATTCCATGTGTTGAACTTTCTTTGGACAGCTTGTATTCTGCTTTGCTCTTTTCCTTCTATGTTCTCTGTAGGGTTCATCTCAGTGTAACATCCAGCAGTGGTCTGCCATTATCGTAGTCGTCCATTTTCCTTGATATTCCTTTACATTTCTTTCATGTTCTGATGAAATCTTTCACCCATCTCTTAATTAACAGCATCTGGATTTTCAGGAAAATAGTCCACTTTTGAATTTAGGAAGTGAACTTTGAAACTCATGGAACAGCCTAAATTTGTGTACTTCTGCAGCAGGTTCTCAATGATTGGTTTGAAGTTTGTATCCTTCTTATTATTGCCCATAAACTTGGTTACTACATCTTTAAAGACTTCCCGTCCTTTTTTTTGCAACTTTGATTTGTTTCTCAAAATTACCATCTTTGAGAAGTTTCCTAGTATCAAGACCAGAAAAGATTCCCGCTTTTAGTTTTAGGGGTTGATGAGATTGGAAATTTATCGCAGATGTATTTAAAACATTTACTTTCTTTTGGTAAGGCTTTGACAAATTACTTCATCAAGTATAACTTGATATGCAGAGATGGAAGGAGAACTTTATTCAGATGTATGAGAGCTTTTCAGAGCAAAATTCTGGTTAAAAGTTTAATGAAGCTCTTTTTGGCCAGTCTTTCCTATCCAATCCTATCAAATGATTTTCTCTGTCTCTGCTATCCCATTCACACAAAAACAAGGAAACTTCATGTATCCTCCTTGCTGCCCTAGCATCAATATTATTTTGATATCACCACATATAATCTACTTATGATTGTTGTATTTAATTTTATCAAGAATGAATTCCAAATTATCGTAACCCTTTTTTAAATGGATACAGTGTCCCAACAGGTATTGATGGATACGTATACTCATTATGAAGAAAAACAACTTAAAGGCTTCTTTTGGACGAACAACCTCCAATCAATATTTACATGCAGAATGTTAAAATGAGACAAAAGTCCACATACATAGTGCAGAAGACTAATTATCCTTCTTCCAAAAAATATGAAAGAAAATCCTTTTCTGTGTACCTGAATCAGGAAAATGAGCAATTCTGAATTTTCTTTGGCACATGTAAGTCTCAAACAAATCGATTAGTTCTAGACTATGAATAAGTCTTTGCTGCACAGCTATCTCGTACTTGTTGATGCAGGCTTCTTACTTCTCGATGTTATCTTCATTTAAATCACATGTGGAACTGTCGTATTTTAGGTAAATTTTCTAGTGGAATTGGTACTGGTACCATGAGATACCAGGCATAACGTGAATGGTTTTTTAATTCTTTTTTTATTCAAATTAAAACCGTGAACAGCAGTCAAACAAAAGTAACAATCATTGGTGTTATTGAATCTGAATGCTTCTTGTTCACTCTTTGACCACCATCTAGGTTCTTCATCATGTGTTTTGTCTTGATTTTCTATTTTCACTCCAAAATACTTGAAATACACTTGTCAAATGAAACTTGTATTTATTTTTGCCTTTCCACCATAAACTTACCACACATGTAACAAAAAGAATCTGCAGAATTTTTGAAGCAATTTTGAAAACAAAAAGTTTGCTTTATGGCCTGAAAATATTTTTTTCACCAACAAAAACATTTTTGATCAAGGAGGACGGAAAAAACTCAATTTATGATGGTTGAAACAGCACTGATAGTCATTGCACAGTGCAGCAATAGTGCAGATATCTTCTAATAAACATGTTACACCTTAAGTTTTGTCACAACCTGTCAGCCATTCTCTTCTACCATTTCATCATTTTCAACCCTTCCCTCATCATTCTCTTCAGATTCAACTGTTTAGCTGTAAGAATGTATAGTTTAAGCTAAAAAAGTCAATATATTATATTAGTTTATTATTTTAAAAAAAAAGAAAGTATTATGTCTGTTTTAGAGTATCATGTTTTTGCACTTTTACAAATTTTTAAATTTGCAATGTGCAAAAAATGGTTATTTTCAGAATCAGTGCTAAAAAATACATAGGAATTGATTATCAAACGTTAAAAAACATTCCATGATCCAAGTTTTATAGGCTTGTATTATCAAAGTATTACTAGTTTCCTGTAATTTTCTGATGTTTTTTGTGTAGGTTATGGAAACACTTTTCTGGATAAATTTTAACTATAAGCAACTTCATCAAAAGAAATAAAAGATTTAAATAAATTGCATGAAACTCATCATCTAATATTTATTCTAATACAATAAAACAGTTCTTTTTTGATATTTAACATTTAATAAATTGTGTAAAAAAGGTTTGTTGATGATAAAAATTTATTTCAAAAAACTACTATGCAATTTTTCAGTTGAAAAAAGTCATTCAATTTTTTTGATATTTCTTCATTCAATAGCATTTAACCCGTGTACATAATTTTTTTTTTTTTTTCAAATTTGATCAGTGCATATTTTTTATATATGAAATGTTAAACTGATATATTTATTTAGTAACCTTGCTTTATTTCATAAGGTTACAAATAACCTTATTTTTAAGACAAAAGCACATTTGTAGTCCAATAAATGCAAAAATCTAAATCTTCTAAATGCTAACCTATGGAAAACGTTAAAGCTTACATTTTTTTTAAATTTCAGATTGCTATTGAGGATTCTAGCTTTAAACCATTAAAGTGCTTCAAGAAAGACATTATAACAACTGACACAATAGAATGGTTTAAAAGAAAGTCTGTAAAATCCTTAACTAGTATCCAAATTAATAAACTTGATTCATTAATGGGTAAACTTCTTGAGGTTGGAGATTTGGCAACTGTCTGGTGTTTAGAAGCAGTTTTTCATTATAAAACAAAAGTAAGTTAACAAAATTAGTAATTATTTTCATATGTATGTATGAAAATAGTCTTCATATATTAAAATTAATAATAATCACAATATAAGTATGGAACATTTTTTTTTCAGATACCAATTTTAATTAATAAACTGTTAAATAGAATTTAAAAAAGATTTATTTAAGTTGATGCACTTGCTGAATAGTTTCAGATTGATTGCATGCATTTACTCTGTCTTTATATGATAGTTAACATGAAATTATAATGAATATACAAACCTCATTATAAATATTTTATAAAAGAAATCTTATGAAGGGTTGAAATGGTTATTTATTCTTTATGTAATATTATACAGGGTGTCTGGGATAAATGTATCCAAAAGTAATGGCCTGTACTTACAAAATCAGTTGTAATTTCTTAAATATAGGCTCAATTGTTAGAAAATATCTCAAAGATTTATTCAATATACTCTCAAGGTCAGCAGAATACACATGCACAGGCAAGCATACTTACCATGCAATTTTACAGAAGATTCAATGTGTGCTTTGGTTAGCAGAGCCTCAATCAGTTATACAAATTCAATAGCTTCTATGAACTGAATAGAATGTCAGTCCTACTAAATTCAGATCTCTTGGTCAGTGGGATATGACTAAGAGACTGGGAGCTTGGTTTCATAAACTGGAAATCATCCAGAAGTTCAGTTACTGACAAGTCTGTGGATCACTGCCTGAGATTGTAATAATGTATTCATTGTCAGTCCAGCAAAGTCAATTAGGCAGACTATTTATGAACTGCAAATTCCTCATCTCATTTTTCAGAATATTATTCATGAGCAACTCCGTTTGAGACCATATGAGTTTATAACTCCTTTGTCACATTAAACCAAATAATCGCCATCTATTGCAGAAATAATGCACCATGTGCAAATTATCTTGAAACCCTAATTATCTTGAAAGGTTATTATTTAGTGATGAGGCAACCTTTCATACCCACAGGGAATTTAACAGACACAATTGTAAAATTTAGGGTACTTAAAATCCCTATTCAATAATCAAAAATGAAAACCATTCACTGAAAGTCAATGTCTGATTAGGACTGCACAAAAATGAACATCATCAGTTCATTTTTTTTCATGGAGCCCACTGTGAGAGGACACATACCTTGACATGCTTGAGAACTTTGTTGTTCCTCAGATTTATGTAGCTTTCAGTTTTCAACATGATCGTGCTCCACCACACTTTCAATGAGATATTATCATGTTCTTGAACAGCACTTTTTCCGAAGTGAAATCAGAGGAGTTCCTACTGCATAGCACCTAGATCTCCATGTATCTATCTTTAAAATATTTTTGCTTGGGAATTTATTAAAAGTAACTAGTATATAAATAAATAAATTAATTAAATGTCACCAAACATAGCTATTGCATATTTTTCCCTACATAGCAATGGTAAAATCATAACTTTAGTATTGCTGTACTAAATCTAGAAAATTGACCTCTCTCTTCACAAACACTATTGTGAAAAACAAAAACCTCATGCAGTTATAGATTTATGTATATATATATGTATATATATGTGTGTGTATGTGTGTGTTTCACTTTTTCTGGCTTTAGTATTTTTCTGAAATTTTATTCCAGTAATCCTTTAACTTAGCTCTTTCTTTGACTTTACTGTTTTATTATTGTTGTCTACTTTTCATTAAAATGCTCAACACAAACATTTTTTTTTTTAATTTTGTGTCTGCCACTAGCAGATTTCTTCTGTATATAAAAGTTTCATTTTAATTGCTAACCTTATTTTAACTGATTTAATTGAAAAGAGAATAATTTACATTCAACATCCTTTCCAATGCAGTATTATACTTCAAATATTTGAAGCATTATTATTCTTTTCGTATCTAACTGACCATTATTTTTCTTTTCGTTGCATATAATTGTCTGTTTTATTTTTATTTATTATCACATTGTATGAAGTTCCTAGAAGAGGTTAATTTTATACCATTGATTATATCTTTTAATTACTAACTCTCTATTCTAATCTTTAGCTTGGCCAAAAGAACATCAGCAATTGTTACATGTTTTCCTCTATTTCTTTGATTTTGCTTTTTCCTATCATAAAATATTCAAAGTGTATTTACACCAAATGTATATTGATATTTGTAGAACCACTAATTTATATAGCGGTACTTTATTGTTTTAGACTTAAAATAAATCCTCATTATAGTTTATCCATTATTTTAAAAATATATATATATGTTTCTTTATATATTTTCACATTTGGGGATTATTTTTAGGATTCTCATATACTGGATGGTTGCCTTGCACTAGCAGAAGGAGAATACTCTCCTAGTGACCTACCACAGGAAGTCACTCAGTTATTATCTGATGGTTCATCTGTATCAAAGATTTGTTATTCTCCAGATTCCTTCTCATCTTCACTGTCAAAAAGTAAGAAATCGAAGATTATGTTTTAAGAGTGAGCATTGAGTATGCTTTTAGAATGTTCATTAAGTCTAATAAATACCAGGAGAACAGGTTAAAATATTATTTATGTGGTAAAACTTTCTCTGTTATAATGACATTCTCTCCATCTTGGAATAACTTTTAGCGTTATTTAATAAGTATTGATAGTATCAACATAACAATAGATGTTATCATGAAAACACAATATTTTCAAATATGTTGTTGTACGATGGATCATCCATGTTGTTGCTAACAATCAAATTAATGTATTGATCTGTTGATCAAGTGTATGGTTCATCAGCATCAAGTGGATAATTTTTTAGATAAATGAAGAGAATAAAATAAGGGAAATAGTATTTATTTCACTAATAATGTGAAATGGTGCATATACCAATGTCTTAACATTAACTTGAAAACTGTAAAAAATATTTTTGATAAACAGGATAAGATTATGAAATCTGGATTTTATGGTATACAAAAAATATGTTTTAACATTATAAAATTGGAAGAAGTTTGATATGCAATTGTAATTAAACAAACGATAAAAAAATATTCTGAGAAGTTCATTTGTTAATAGGAATAATATGAAAGTAATCTTTCAATTTAATTTAAATCAGATCTTATGTTTTTATGGTTACCGTAATTTATTTAGAATTACCAGAAATATATTAATAAAACGCTGTAGTTGTAGTTTCTTGATATTATAATTAATATTTTACATAACTATATGTATCTGTTTGATGAGTCAGATGCTCAATCTCATAAAAATCTTATAAAAATAAAAGGTTAGAAAATTTGAAAATCAAATCCTGTTAAGTATAAACAATGATAATAAAAAACAAATTCTTCCTATAGGTTATAATATGTGGTTAAGAGCTAGCAGTTATAGTATAAGAGTTACAAGCTGACAGACTGGAAAATTTATTGGTGCTGTGCATAAATGTAGTTAACAATTTGAAACATAGATTTATTTTTAATAAAAATAAGACCCCTTAGATCTGTGGATGTTACGTGATTACTACAGTTGCATGATTATTTTTTTTTTATACTTCAGTCTGCTGCATATTTTGTAATCAACTATGATCTTTCGAACTCTTTTAAATGCATCTGTGAGATATTTCCTCTGTTATAAGTGAACTAGTTATTAAATAATTAGTCCACTTTTATGTGAAAGTATGAGGTTTAGAAAAACAAAAATGTTTTCCTAAAATTAATATTACCTTAAACGAAATCTCTTATTGCAAGGTAGATGTTTAATATTAAAGATGTTATGTTTAGTAATGTTTTTAGTTATATATTTGTGTATGCTTATGACCAACTAACTTAAAAAATATAATGAAACTGATCTTCCATCAATAGAGATTTTCTACATTTGATATTTATACGTTTTATAAATTTGAAATCAAATTGGAGATTGACTCTAAGTATAATTAAAATTAAGAATCTCAAGTCAATATCACAATTTTTATTAATGAAATGTATTTTGTCAAACATGTTAGCTAAATACTATGATGATATGATGTGTTGTGGGCTGTATTCATGTCTTTTCTGTTGGCATTTCAGTACCATGGAATACGATGAAAAAATTACATTGAGAAATAAAAATGTGACTGCTCACCAATCTTGATATGGTGGTTTTCTATAAGAAGGGTATTCACAATAAATGTACTGATGATAGTGAATTGATACAGTAAAGTTAATTCTGAATGTGTGATGGGTCCCTATCCCATTCACATCCAAAAAATAACAGTACTTTGTGTAACCAAGCTGCAGACCAAGAATAAGTGAAAATATTCCTTGGAATCACCACAAATATTCCATTTATATATTGCGTATTGAAGCTTTTCCAAAGTAAATTAGAAGTTTTCATATGTTTCTTTCATACTAGCAGAGTGAGGTACTGGTTGGGATTTATTGCCATTATGCATAAGCACAGCTTTTAAACTAACTTTAGAGGAATCAATGAACAAGCGCCATTCTGTTGGGTTATGTTCATTACAGTGTCTCCATTAGAGAAGAAATTATTATAAAACACTAAGCCATTTTTGTCAGGAAAGTAGTCTTTAAATTTAGAATTCAGAATGATGAATGATGGTAAGTACATATTGTTGTATTCTTTTGAAGAAGATTCCATCCTTTCAGCTGGAAAGCAAGCATTTCAGACTGTTTTTTGGATAACTTTAAATCTCGTATGAGATCTTTAAGATTTTCTTGAGTCAGTAAATGAGGCTTAAATGAACTGCTTTCTTCAAAAGCTGAACAACTTCCATCAGACTCTGAACTCCGTTCATGTAATGTCACTTGTTCTGGAGGATTTGGCTCATGCAATTTTTTGCAATGTGGAACTGATCTCATTGCAGACTGCAAGTTAGGGTACACCACTGTATGTTTTGATTTTGACTTAATCCTTTTAGTGTTTGTTAAGCAGAAATAACAGTCAGAAGAATGATCTTTGGGTTTCCTCCAAATCATAGGGATAGCAAATGGCATGTGCCACTTTTTTTCATGTAGTGAGAAGCCTAGAACCCAATAAACAACAGATATGTAGGGCCCAGGCACTTGTAACTTTACACCCAAAATAAAATTCATAACACTCTTTTACTAATGGAGTAAGGTTTCACCTTTGGGACTTGAGTGTCAGTTCACTACATTTATAACACAAATTATTAGGATGATTTAAACAAACTCTAGGCATTTTGTAACTAACGACTAATTAAAAGAAATAAAATTGTAAATATGTAATATACAATAATTTAGACACACAAAGAACTCACAATGACATATTTGCTGGTTCTCTACTATCTCACAACTGGTATTGCTTTGATGAATGTGTGCTATACTAGATCACATTTGTAAATGTCTGAACCTGCGCAACAGTAGCAATGCCTACTCTTTGAGTTAGCTCAATTGGTTCCGTCATATTTACAGTTCTCTAGGAACTTTTACTTGACAATGGACAAATGGACGAAAAAACATTTTAAAATATTTAAAAAAAATTAAAAATAACAAAAAAACTATAGATGATGGTGAAATTCCGAACATATTTCTTATTATTATTACATATTTATATTTATTATTACATATTATTATTATTTACATATTTGAAAACAGGATAATAAACTGTATTAAGTACACCAATTGGCACTTGTTAGACAAAAATCATGTTCACCATTGTTATTACTGACAACATTAGTAAAAAATGCCAGGAGTTCCATTCTTTTTACAAAGAACATAAATTGGCAAAAATATTGATGTCTACATTATGAAATGAAATGAAAACAACATTTATTTAGCTTTTTAAATAACTTATTAAGTTAACACTATATTACATTATATTTATTCATATCATAAACGTGTATTTAGGTTTCACAATCAGTCTTAAAACTCATAATATTCAAGCCCCATTACAGATACTGTGTAACTGCAGAAGTAAAATTTTTAAATTATTGCAACTGTTCCAACACTTTGCTTTATAAAACAATGGCTGTTTCAATGAGAGTGATAGTTCAATTTGATTCCAAAAGATGAAATGTATAGCAAATAGATTTCCAAATTTGTTAGTCTGTATACAAACATTACTCCATGTAGGTGAGTTTTATATCCAAAAACTTACTTCAAAAAGATTCAAAAAGAGGATTTTTTTATCATAGCAAACACAGCTTGAAATTTTAAATGTGAAATATATTAATCTTCATTGCTCGATGAAAAGAATTATGATTTGGATGTTACATACGTAGTGTTGATTGTAATGTATGATAAAGTTACTATGGAACACTGTAAAGGTATGAGAACTGCTGCTTAATATATTCATTAAATAATAGATGGTGTAAGAGTCAAGAGGATGGATGATTTCCTAAAACAATTATATTGCCATTACTGCAAAAACCCAAGAATTAATGACCAATAGATACTTTACACCTTTATCAAAACATGGATTTTATAGCACTAACAGAAACAACGTTCTCTGGGACCGGTGTTACTATTTTTTTTTTTGTTCCATACTTCAGTGCTAAAATATTATGTAAATTCCTAATTATGTTTCTAAGCATTTAGTTATCTTTTATTAGTAAAATAGTCTTTCCACACAGTCTCATGCACATTCATTGTAAATTTTCTTGCTACACTCAAGACAAACGGGGATTTGACAATTGACACATTTGTACAGGGTTTTCCTTTCCTTAATTGAAGAGCATTTTTCATAGGTTTTTCTATTGGGCATCTGATCATAGAGCGCTCTGCGATGTCCTTTCTGGTCTTACCAAGCATTTTTGTTATATGATCCTTGTAGATTTGATATTTCCAGTCTCCTTCCTAAATGGAGTTCAACAAGTTCCTTGGTAAGTTCTTTAGTAAAGTGAAATCTTGTCAAAAGTTTGTGTTGATGTAGCACATGTATAAAATATGTGTATATACAGTTACAATGCTGACAAGTCTGTATAAACCATCAAGGGTTAGTGCTTGGTTCTTCTGTTCCCCAATGCATATGTAACAGACTTCTATGTGTGTGTGTTCATACCACAAATTGTGGTATGAATACACACACATTTTGTGGTAAAGTCCATCTTGTTCTTTTCTTCATTTATTTCAATGTTATGTGACGCATCATGGAATTAAAACCATGGTTTTTCTTTGGAACAAATTGTATCCATGTCCTATTTCCATTGAACCCAAAACAAGCTCAATTTAGAAGTCAATACAAACTGGGAAAAAATTCAACAGGTATCTCCTTTTATCTTTCCTCATGATGCCTAAATAAGTTAAGCCCCTTTTTTCAAGTTGGTCCACAACCTTCATACTTGAAAACCAATTGCCTGCTATGACATTACAGTGAATTCCTTAGATTAATTTGCACAGCTTAACAATGGCTTGAGTTGTTTTATTGAAGTTGTGTTCTTTATTAATGAGTTTTGTTCCATCACTATCCTTTCCCACATAAATATAGGTATTATATAAGAAGGATGTTTTGGCGTCTGCCAGGCACATAATTTTTATGCCATATTTGTGCGGTTTCTTCAGCATAAACATTCAGAGACTGTAGCTATCTCTAAGTGTGACTAACATCTCATCAGTTATTATGTTTTCTGATAACTGTAAATCTGTTTAGAGTTTTCAGTCACTTTGTTGAAAATTTTTGAAATTGCAGTTTTCCTTATAGGTTTGAGTATCTTCCAAATCACAAACATGAGAGTAAAATTTCAAAGCACTTTACTGACATAGATGCATTGAAAAATGGCCTATTGATAACATCTTTAGCAAACACAAATGTAATGATTTCATGGTCAAATTTTAAAACAAAGAACAAAAGCAATAAACTAATTAAAACAATTATCTCAGTACTGTTGGTATCATGGTAATTTGACTTACTCGTTGAACCGTGTAATTTATTTCTTACTGCAGCAATGTTTATATTTGTGTGCATAATTATTTGATTAGTTATATTGGGATCAAACAGCATATTCCATGTGTCTATCTTTTCAGGCTTGTTTCCTAATCTTTTTTCTACTCCAGTCAAGCTCATTTGTACACCAAGGATAACGTGGTCCACCCACTCATTCTTTTTCATTCGGCCTGAAACATATTCTGGCAAGTTGTTATCAATTAGTGGAATTTTGTTGTCCAACTCACCACCTCTCACCATGAATCTTCAGCCACCATTCCACTGTATGTTCATGTGTTCTGTGTGTCTTCACTTGACACTTCATAAGACAGCACATTGTCTGGGTCAGTATTGGAATCATCCACGGACTCGCTTATTTGTCATACATTATTGTCTCATAATTATTGTTATACAATAATTATTGTATGGTCCATATTCATCCACACTATTTATAATAGTTTTTAATGTATGTTTATGTTAATACTATTTAAAAAATATTTACAAATTACATACGTCCACACTATTTCAAAAATATTTTTTACAGAATGTATTACAATTTGCATACTGTTTACAGAAACAATAAAATGTTTATACTGATAAATACACAATTAATAAATACGAGATATAACACAAATGGAAAGATCCAGTATGACAGACTGTTCACACAACGATAAACCACTGTCAAATATAGCCTCAGATTATTACATAGCAATAGTTTATGGAGAAGGGTAGTGAGGAGGTAAGCTACTGAGCAGCCTAGAGATCAAGGTCATGCAGGATACGTCCAACAAAAACAAATTTTCTACCCGTTCTCTGATACCGGTGTTGCAATAAAGGTGTTAAATACAGTTTGGTTTTTGTAATTGAACAGCATTATTACTTACTTGTTATTAGCATTTTTTCAGGCCTTTTTATGTGATATATTTGATCCAGTTTTTAATTGATCTTGTCTACACCATTTTGTTTGAATCTTTTAAACCATGTGTGCAGTACTAATTGCACATGTACTTACATGTTATTGATACGTACTTACATATCAAAAAATTGTTACAGAAAAAATGGTAATGGCAACATTGTGTATTGTTAGATGAGATATACTTGTTACTGATAGCAACAAGTATGCTCTCACTTCCAAATATAATTATCATATTTATTTAGGTGTTAAAGGAGTTTATTGGTTTAATTTTTTTTTTTTTTTTAATAAAAATACAGCTATTCTATTAAATTGTATTCCTCAAAAATGATTCTCCTGTAATTCTAACCTCTCTAATAACAAAAGAACTTTAGTTATTTCTTTATTAATCTTTGAAAAAGTGTATAGATATATAAACACGGATAAACATATGCAAGTGTGTATATTATATGAAGTATAAACCACCAAAACACATTAGATTAGTTAAATTTATCTTATCTAATTTGTGTTATGGTGGTTTATATTTCGTACAATATTGGATTTTATAAGCACAGTGATCAACATATTACTGAATTATTTGAATGTCCCAAAAAAAAAAAAAAAATATATATATATATATATATATATATGTATATATATGTATAAATTTTATTAATTAATATTTATAACATTAATATTTTAAATTCTATTAATATATGAATCTTAAAAAGATTAATTTCAATAACATATATATCCTACATCCAACTGCTACTTTTATTTAGTTTTTGTTTATAAGAAAATATGGAATATCTATCCAGCTCATATTTTCTAAAGAATGTGGCAAGTTCTTCTTTGAACATACAATGTAACGATAGAATAACAAATTTTCATACCATATTAACAAACACATATTGTTTATTAATACAAATATTGCAATGAAACTGATTGTTGTCTATTACCAACAAATTAAAGACACCTTTTGTTATGGCATATTTAGTGATTTTAAATGGATTAATAGAAATTTTGATTATATTACTGATATAAAGCTATGTATTTCTGATGGTAAAGTGCTTAAAAATGGTTACAAAATAGTCATTCTAAAGAATTAATTATTTATTGTGAAAAATAAAAAATAATAATTATAAGTATATTAATTGTTACAAAATAAAAGTCATATATTCTGTGGAAAATAAAGAATAATAATAAAAGGAACAGATTAATAACTGGAATATTTGTTCCAAAAGAATCTATATTAGCAATAGCTTTCTTGGATATCTCCTAATTTTTCTATTTAAAGCAATAATATAATATTGGATATTCCATACAAGATCTTGATTACTTATAAAATATTGAAAAAGAATCAATTTAACATGCTACAAGAGGAATACAAATAATTAACAGATTAATACAATAGAACTTCTAACTTATATCAAAGTGGGTTATCTCTAGTAAATAATAAAAAAAAAATTAACCCATTGGTTGCTTTCTTGTATGGAGTTTCTGGTATTCCTGCCACTGGGCATCTCCCCAGTTTGTGGATAAAAAAAATGCTCTCCAAATAAAATACTAAACGCAGACTAAATTCAGAACTGCTGCTTTATGAATAGAAGTCAGTTCTTCAGTCGCTAAGAGAAGAAAACTCAAATAAAAAATTACTTGGTCCTAAGTTGGTACAGTCATGGGGTCATTAACATCCTAAACAAAAATAATAAAATTTTTCATGACAATCTTGTACCAAACAGAATTGTTTTAAATAAAACTGATACAAAATGATATTGGTAAAAGGAGAATGAATATAAGCCAGGAACTGGAGAATGGAGAAAGATGACCTTTAGAAGAGAAGAGAGAAGGAGCGGTGTGGAGTTGTAAAGAAGCCCCAGACACTTTGAGGGCTGAAACATCATAAAAGAAGAATTGAATGTCCTGTTCGTGAAATATCCTGATAAAAACAATTGTTTTGTTATTCTCATAAAAATAATGTTAATGAAAAATGTAAGTGTTATACCATCCTCGCTGGTAGAATAAAAATTTATCAAATATATTAAATAAAGTGAGAAATAAGTGCCCTTTACTGTAACATTTTAAATGTAATTAAGATCTTGTGTGAAATATCCAATATTATATTGTTGCATTAAATAGAAAAATTTGGAGATATCCAAGAAAGCTACTGCTATTAGTGAGAATATATTAATGAAGTATAATAATTTCATATTTGACTGTGAAAAAATAAAATAATTGAGCATTTAAACATTTTTTTCTAGCTAAATAAATTAAAACTTGGGCCATTTGAGTTATTTGTGGATGATTAATGGAATGCAGCAAGATTGTGTGATAATGCCTTTAAACTGCAACATTAATCATATCTTTTTTTCTGTAAAAATGCAGTTCCTACAGTAAAATAATGATTAAATAAAAAAATATTTCTTTGAAATTGAAATATTCAAACATATTACATTATTAAAATATATATTATTTATACCTTCCCAGAGATAACTATTCATGTAAGCTGTTTTATTAATATGCTATATTTCTGGGGATTAGTGTAAATCGTTATACTATTATCATGCAGTAATTAGTGTAAGCCAGGTGTGAATTTTATTCTATTAGAAGTAGAATGTTATATTCATTATAAATTTGTTCTGCTTTCCACTTATTGTAATATATATACTATTAGTGTACAGTGGAAGATATAGACTAGAACTAATATTTATATGATTTTATTTAGTGTCAATTAGTACAGCAAGCAGTTACAGTCTTCTTGGGGATATTGAAGATTCTAATACAGATGAAAATTTAGAACAGAAAGGTACATTGCAAATTGTAAGTTCATTAGTCGATATTGCAGTTCAAAGTTCTCGTTTGGTGCAATACATTTATTCTGCTCTCAAGATTGCTAACAGATTTGGTATGCAGTATAAGGTACGAAAGCAATTACAGATCATACATTAAATCTCTGGGTTTGGCCAACTTTGTAAATTACAGAATTAAGCTGCTTGAAGATTCATATATTGTATTGCATGTTTTATATTGCATTAGAACATAATTTTCTTTCAAAAACTTTTCCTTTCAGTATGGCATAAATGTGTTTTTTGGGGAACAGTTAACCAATTACAGAAGCAAGCATTAATTTTGAAATGTTTAACTTGAACAGAGTAATTACTTTTTCTGGCATTATATAAATTTTTTACTGAATCAGATAAATTTACAGATGTTTTATAGTTAATGTGATTTGTTTTATAGTTATGTGGTTTAGATTATTTTTACACTAGAAACAAACAGTTAATATTTTAATCAGTGGCTTACAATATTAACAGTATTTTTGACAAACATTGGAATTCTAATTAGGTACTCTTCCCAGAGTAAGTCATCTCAGAAAGTAGCATTCTGAAATACTATAAATATCAAGGGCTTGATAATTCATATATATAACATCAGATATGTTTGTTGATTATTTACAAAATTTTTATCTTGCAACCCTATGATTTAAACAAATGCATTGTTTTTGTCAATTAGATTTCATATGAACTGAAGGTATAATAAAGCCCCAAAATTTATGCATTATTTATCAGTTTTTTCAAAGTCAGTATTTATCAGTTATTATACTTTTTATCAAGTACAATTCTCTGAAATTTCTCACACGTTATATTTCATGAATGTTTTCCTGTATAACGTAGTTCTGGTTTAGAGCAGATCACATACCATTGTACTCTCTGGTACACTGTATGTGAACCATAGTATAAAAAATGTTTATCTTCTGGAAGATAAACATTTTTTGAACTCTTTATAGATCATTTAAATTTTTAAAAACTGTTATATTAATATTTTTTTAGTAGCCCATTGTATGACTGGATCTTCTGAAATAACTTTAATTTGTTTGTTTTAAATATTGGTTTTATCACAGTTTGACACCATATTTCTGATTTTTATATATATCCTACTTATAAAAAATTATATCGAAAAAAATGTATTTAAAATATAGTAGAAAAAGCAGCAGTTTGTTATCTGGGTTACCTTCTAATATAAGCAGAATAGTTTATTTTGTAGCAGTAATTGAAATGGTAAACTTGTTTTTAATTTAACTACTCATAAAAGATGGAAATAACTTTTTTCTTTTGTAAAAAGTATGCATAGTTTTAATAAATTGAGAGGGTCGAAAAACTTATCAAGATTCTCAATTGAGAATTGATAAATATGATACAGAATAAGAAAGATAGTGTTAGAGAAGAGTGATGGTCAGTGATCTGTTATAAGAATATTAACACTTTATAGATCTATGATTCATATAATCTTTTATTTTAATAACAATTTATAATAAAATAGTTCAAATTCATCTTTATAAAGTGTTTAGATGTTAAACTTAAAGTTAGTTTTTCTGTTTTACTGCTACATCTCTGTGCAGGTTTGTTTTTATGTGTCTACAACAATTTAATTGTTTTTCATTATTATTCTTCTTTCAGAATAACAGTATTATTATTGTGTTATAAAAGATAAATATATTGTGTGTAATAAATAAGGTATATAAAAATGTTTCAAAAGAAGATGATATGTATGAGGTGTGTTTTTTAAAGCAAGGTCTGTTTTGAAACAAAAACAAAACTGAAAAATTTGAACAAATTTTAATGTTTGTGCATAAAATTACATTTATTTACTACTTTTCTACATATTTTTCTTTGTTCAACACATTTTTCATAGCATTTCACTAGCTTCTTCAATCCCTCTTCATGAGAATTTGTTGCCAGAGACTTTAACACTATCGTTATAATGCAAACCACTGTTTAAGTGAAAAAAAAAGAAAATAATCGCTTGGAGCTAACTCAGGGCTGTAGGATGGATTGTGGGGGTTTTTTAGCAAAGGTTTTCCAATTGCCTCAATGTCTGATTTGTCATGTGTGGCTGGACATTGTAATTTTTTTTATCTTATGGGATATTGTCCCACATCATTCTTTATTATGGTTCTATGTACTTTATTCCTTCTGTGATTTTAACAATTTTACAATAAATTCATTCACAGTAGTTTTGTAATCAAACAAACAAGACAGTCTTTTTATCTTAAAAAACAGTAGCCATAAGCTTCTTTACTAAACATTCTTATTTTAATTTCATTGATCTATGAGATGATGAATGCCATCATTGCATCAACTGCTGCTTTGTCTTGATGTTCAATAAGAAATCCATGTTTCATCTCTGGTTACAGTGTGATTAAACAATTCATCACCTTCCTTTTGACACAGTGCTACAAAACTTTTTGCTCTGCAGCAAGACCTATTTCCTTGTGTGTATAGGTTAATAATGTCTTTGGCATCTATCTAGGACACAATTTTTTATAGCTTTAACTTTTTGTTAAAACTAAAGATTATTAAACATCAAAGACAATTTTGACACAGTTAAGTGCCAGTTTTCTCAATTTTTTTGTCAACTTTTTCTGTCAAATCATCCATTATCACCAATGGCTGGTCACTATTGTCATCATCAGTATTTGTTCACCCTTCTCAAAATGGACAGCAGCAATGTTCTGTTAGTTTGTAAATGTCACAATTTGCCTGTAAATTTCAGCCCCAGATTGTTTTCTTGCATAAAAATTTAGATTACTCCTTTGTACTTCATGCTTGGTGGATTACAAATTGTAGTACTCTGTAAGTGGATGAACATAAAAACCTGTCAGCAAAATGACTAAACTGTTGTTACTAACAGCTGACTATTGATTGAAATAACTGAGCTATGCAGGTACTATCTGTCTACATTGTGATTGTAGGTGGTAAATTCAAAATGGGCTATAATTTAAAAACACCCATTATAAACAACTTACAGATTTAAAAAATGTTTAATTTATTATTTTCACACGCAATTACAAGCAACATATTTTATTTTTATAATAATAATAGTAATAAAAAGAAACCAATAAAACAATTTCTGCAGTATAACATAAAATGTGTATTTTATATGAAAATTTAAGCCGTCTGTAGATAAATCTGTGTTGAGGGTTACCATCATAGTAATGTCTGATACATCAAAAAAAAATTTTGAGGTACACCACCAGCAACTTAAAACAATAATAACAATCTGTAAATATTGTAATCCTAAAATCAATAATTATTAATTCATTGTTGATCTAAATAATTATTACCTGTGGTCTCAAAAATTCTAGAAAAAAATGATAAAAATTAGGTTAATAGATTTCCTTGAAAAAACAAAATGTTTTAATAAAAATCAATATGGTCTTTGCAAAGGAAAAATACTGAAGATTATGCTCTCTTGAATTTTATGACCAATATAACAGAAGGTAAAAACAAAGGTAAACAAGTAGCAGGTTTGTTATTGGATTTGAAAAAAGTGTTCGATGTAGTTGATCACAATATTTTGCTTGACAAACTAGTAAACTGGATTAAGAGATCAATGCAATAAACAGTTCAAGATGTAAGTCTGTTGGGGATGTATGTATTATTCTAATATAAATCCCTATTTGTAACACAAGAATATGTAATAAGGATGATTTCTCATAAAAACAGATTTAGCAAATCTTTTCCTCTTTTTAAAAGACTTACCATATTACCATATTAAGATATTTGTTTGTTTCTAAAGACAATTTGTTTGTTTTTTTTAGAGTTTTGTTTGTTTATAAATTGTTTAAGAAAGGTATAATATGTATAGAGTAAAACACACACACACACACACACACACACACACACACATACATATACACATACATACACACATACATATACATACATACACACGTCAAGGGAAATTTAAGTAGGAATGATAAATTTGTGTTATCTTTGCCAAAAATGGAACTGTATAGACATTTTTATTAATTTGAAGCTCCATAGATATACAATTTGTTATGTAATAATATAAAAAAATCAAGAAATTTTAGAGAATATAATGCTTAGTTATTTTTTGTATGATTACTAAGATTCGTTGAAATTGAAAAGTTATCATTATAATTAATTTAATGAAAGAATTATTAAAGGAAATTAATATTTTAGGATTACAATATTTATAGATTGTAATCTACAAGAAGTGGTTAATGTTTTATCAGAATGCAAATCACTTCTTGTGTTATTTCTTGTACTTCTTTCTTAAGCTCCTTCACTATAGTTAAATAGTAATTATTAGATTCTTCCACATTTAAGAATTTGTCTCTTATAAATCGTAATCATCTATAAGCTCTAAGGATTCTATTTCACAATTTTTGATCCAGCTATTCCTAATAAATTATTTATGCAGATCCATTGTTCTGCATTATTTGTGGATCTTGGAAGTAAGATCACTGAAATATTTATTTTTAGTGATTTTGAAATCAATTTTAATCTTTTTTTTAATATTTTACATAATACTTTTTGATATTTATATTATTTGAATGCTGTTATGTCTTTTTATACAACATATTCCTTTTTTCAATTCTACATATTATATTAACATTTATCCGTGGCTTTAAGAGATTATATTTAGTTTTACATGTATATGTGTTTTTACTGAGTTTGAACACTCAGAAAAGACGTTAAAAAATAAGTTAAATCCATTGTTCACATCTCTTGATTTGAAGATGATACTCCAGTTTTTTAGAATAAAGTTTTTTTTTAGATTATCAGTACTCATGTAGAGTTTAGTAACATTATCCTTAATTTTATTTCTTATTAGACTAAAATAATGAAATATTACTCTGATTAGTGAATGATCTGTAATGTCTTCATCAAGAATTTCCTAATTAAAATTTTCACAATTTTTAAATAGCAGTAATTGCATTATCGATCATATTATTTATATTTATATTACCGGTATAAGTTACATTGTTATATTCAGTCGCTTGCAAATAATTATCTAATTCCTGTAAATAAATATCTTTTGATACCAAATTAAATAGAAAGCAGTTAAAATTTTTAAGCTTAAAATTATTTTACTCAGTTGCAATTCGTATACCATCTGCAGATTTAAAATTTATTTTAGAATAATCAATACAATGTAGTCCTACTTCCTTTTTAATATACACAATAACCTCTCCTTCTCTTTAAGTAAAATTGTATTTAAAGAAACAGTAATTTTCTTTTTGATATTTAAATAGTTATTTTTCAAAAACCAATATATCAGTCAGAACTATCATTCCAGGCATACTTCCTTGTAATAATAGCTGTTATAGAAATAATGAAAAGTTCTCACATATACTTCTATTATTTTGTAAAACTGAACATAATTCTTTTTTCTTTTTTTTTACCATATCATCTGATTATAAACTATTATAAATGTAAACATGAAAGAACAAACAACATCTAGGCCAACCAAACTAAATGATCTTGATCAGAAATATATTTAAATAATGACTGGCTTAAATTATTTTTGTGATTACAATAAATCATTGTTTTTTTTTTTTTTTGGTTTTTATCTTGTATTTCTCGGCCTACTGTAAGTCTGGGCATTAGCTGATCATATCTTCTCTTTCTCTCCTAGCTCTATCGATCCCTCTATTTTCTTATCCAACATTTTCCTTTTTCTTTCTTCTTCTCAATCTTTTTGAGTCTGTTAAAGGAGCTGGTGTATTTCATTGCTGCCTGTTGGAATTTGTGCCTGGTTGGTGGGCTTCTTGCAATCGGAAGTATGTGGACTAACCCACCTGTCCCGACTACATCTCAGTTATGCAATCTGGTTCTACCTTAAATCCCTTACTTGTATCATATGACTACTTATTCCTTACACTTTTCTCTTTTTAATCTTCCTCCCTACTCTTTTATACCATTTTCTTCCTCCAATCTTTCTCCCTCAGTCTGGATTGAAACCCTTTCTTGCTTGAAAAATTGATGAATGTGTAAGGCAATCGCTTGCCCAGCCCCTGGATACTAATCTCACTAGAAATTCTAATGAAAAGTTCACTGCACCTTACTGTCAGGTTCAAAGTAGCTGCTAAAAAATAACTTATAGAGTTACATTGATTTATTAAATATTGATATATCTGTACAGAATGAGATAATAATAATAATAAGTAATAATAATTATAATACTAATGTATAGTGAATTAAAGATATGGAATAATAAAAAACCAAGTGAGTTAGTAACTGGAATATTAAGTAGATCCATGTATTTTTATAAATCATAGCAGTAATAATTGATGCAGGAGTGGTCGACTGAGATTGTACAAGACTACACTTCATTCATATTCATACACATCATCATATTCATTCATTCTCTGAGGTAATACCTTACGGTAGTTCCGGAGGCTAAACAGATAAAGAAAGTAATAATTGATGGTGAATGGGATGGCAATTAAATAAAGGACAAGACTGTTTTGATTGGGTTTAGGATGGTTGGTTAGGAAAGTGAGAGCTGAAAATATTCTATTTCAAAGTCTGAGATAGTACAAAGAGAGACATAAAGTTACCATACAAAAACCTCTTTGATTATCTTCTTCTGACATGACTGTAAAATTGGATTTATAGTTTAAATCTTGTATTACAGATGATTCAAACCAATAATCCCAGACTGTACTTTTCATTTCTGCAGTAAAGTAGTGATGTAAAGAAAAGCAGTTAAAATGTGTGTTTGTATATCATACAATTATAAATTGAACTAAACTAAATAAATTATTAAATCAGTTATTTGAAACCTATAATAATTTGTTTTATTGAGTGAATTATTAAATTATTAATATTATTCTTATGAGAAAATGTTAAATTTCACTGACTTGTCTCCTGTCTCTGTGCATTAATTTTTTATTTTCTTAAAAGTACATTTAATCTGTAGTGCACATGCTATTTGTATAATCCTTTGCTGTGATATTATAGTTGAAGTAAAATAAACATATTTTTATTAGCAAAGTAGATCATAGCTTATTTTATAAAAATATTCATAAAAAACATAATTTTTCTTCATCTTCAGTCATTGTATTTTAACTATATCCTTGAAAATTATTTCCATAACTTTCATGTTATCAATTTCTTTTATATTGCCTCACTTTTTTCCTTATTTAGGTGTAAAAAATTTTTTGTGATAATTTTCTGGCAATCCATTTTTCATTTGAAGGAATTTTCAGTCTCGCCAGCCATCATCAACTCTGAAAGCATTAGATTGGATATGATCAATATATCTCTGTTCTTACTATTGTTGAGGTTGTTCTCGCTTCTACATTATTTATCTGGTTTATTACTGTTTATTTATTAGTGAAGGGCTGGTTGGATTTGCAAACTTTAAATATATTCATGTTTATGACAAAGTATTTGTTTCTAACAGGTATGGATAAATCAACTTCAGTCAGAACTATACTTCATATAGAATAAACTACAATTAGTATAGTCATTTAGTACTTCAATGTACTGGTGTTTTAATAAATTACTTTATTTGTAGTAAGTCATCCAAGTAATACGGCATTGCCAGAACAGGTCATTAGTAGGTTCTGACTTAGGACAGCCTGAATTTGACGTACAAGGAAATCTTTCAAACTAAGATATTTTTGTGGCTGCATTTTGGGTTTATAAATTGAATTTTATAAATTTGATTCTTATTCAGCATTTAAAGAGTACCAAATACACCAAGCAATATTCTTCATACCTATATTTTAAAATGTACTGCTCTGAAGCTACCGCTGTGCAGAGGGTTTTCTAAGCAGATTTGATTTCAGATGTGGACTTTTATTTGATAATTAAGAAAGGGACAAAACATGCATCCATTCAAGTCAGTGAAATACTGGTTAGAGGAGATGTAGCTAATGCCACTGTTGTTCCAAATTTGCTTACATTGCTCTATAATATCCGGAGGACAATTTTCTAACTTCCTTCTAAAAGCATGGCAGAATGAGTGTGAATCTTTGAATTATGATCAATAAAATATCATGCTCCTCCTCATCATTATCATTTTAATATTAAGAAACTGTACATTTTCTGTACAGAAATTTTTATTTTTTTGCAACCACAAAAAAAGATTCCTAATGTGACTGAATGTTATTAAAATTGTTGCAATTTAATCATTATCAGAATACTCATCTCTAAAACAAGTATCATGCATTTTTCCATATGAGCCTGATAATACTATCAGGTTCATGAAGTGCCCTATCAGGCATTATGAAGTTTTCTAACGTCACTTCATAATGCAAACATTAAAGATTTATCCGCTATTTGATAAGCTTTAAAATTAAAATGATTCATAAGAGAAATATCAATGATATACAGAAAATGGACGCAATTGTTAAGTAAGTAAATAAGTACTGTAAGTTATGGAAGTTTTTCTTTTGTATACTTATTATTTAGCTTTGTATACTTATTATTTAGTTTTATACTTTATCTTTATTGCAGGAAGTGATAAGTATGGACAATCCATTGATTCTCATTGAGAATGGTTGTGATGATTTACATTTAGGGAAGGATATAATCATACTTGCCAATTTACCAACAGATCAAACAGACTTCTACCTTTGTTCACAAATTGTAAAGGCTGTCACTAGTTCTGGTCTGTATTTCAATTTTTTTTTTTTCTTCTTTAGAGTATGTGCAGGAAAGATGTATGAATGAAAGCTGATTGATCTGTAAATGTATTGTGAATATCTGGAATAGAATATGGTCCACATTAATTAAATTAATCTGTTTTAAATTTGGTGTCTGAGTAAACTAGAGTTTGTAAATAATTTTGGGAAATTGTTCAGAATAATTTAAAAAAATTGAGACTATAATTAATATTTACATATTTTTATACTGGAAAAAATTAATTTCTGTTATGAATCTATTTCTGCATTTTGCTTATAACATTATTTAGACACTATTTTATCAATTTCTTTCATTGCTTTTTATGCAATATTGAAGAATGCCTTTCTATTTTAAATGTATGAAATATCATTAGCACAATACTCTTCATAAATTACATTCTTCTATAATTTCAAACAAGTAGTTGTCTAAAAACTTTGCTAATTTAATTAAAACTTTTATTTTTTTGTGCAAATTATTTATTTCTTTATTAATTGATAGTAAGTTTGTTATCACTTGAAATTACACAAAATTTGCCTTGATTGATGTCAACTATTGCTTAAAATATTAAACATAATTGAAATAATACTGGTTGTAAATTGAAATTTTTTACTATTCATTTGAATTTAATTAGATTATAATAATTAAAATTTGTTCAAATAGTTCAGATTTGTCTTGAAATAGCTTACCTTCCTCCTTCTCCAGATTTTCAATCTGTCTAATTGAAAGAAATACTTTACAATTCTTTGTTACTATGATTATTAATTGAATTAAGTAAATAATTAAATTTTCTTTCAGTCTCTGCTATATACTAATTATTGTGATATTTGTGACAATATTTATTTATTACTGATTTTTTGAGTTGCATAAAACATCATTTAATAATCTATTTTAATTTTTAAGTTATTGTAACTTTAAAAAACAAAATCCTTAAGAAAATTGATATATATTTAAATGACAACTCTCTAAGAAAAATAAAATTTAGGTTAGATATGTGTATCTGTATTTGTGTATGCTGAAGATCAGAAAGCTGAGAAATTTTGATATGGCTAATATTCTGATATTTGAACAGTTGTTAATTATAGTAATACTTAAGTTATTATCTGACCAAATTTGGTTGAAATCAGCCAAGTTATTCTGGAGATATAAGGTTATTAAAGTGCAACACCTAACACCGTATACACGTACTGTGAAATGTTAAAAATGTTTGGTTAACTGGAGATCATAACTACAGGTTATCCTGAATTTTAAGCTATATAACTCTTCATTATAAATTGTAACAAATTTAGCTTTCCCCTTAAATCCTAATGTACTATATCCTACTACTCACTTCTGTTTTCATTGGTCCTTATCACTAATGCAATTTCTGTATTATTATTATTATTTTTTTTTTTTTTTGCGTAGGAGGAGGAAAAAGCTCTACCAGCCGACATCTGCCTGCACAGATGACAGTGTGGGGTTCTCACCCACTAAAATACCTCCCCCCTACCCCTCCCAGGGGCAGACGGAATCGCCTCTCTGCATAACATCAGCCAGCCCTGGGTGTCATGGCAGCAGATTACCTCTACCTGCTACCCTTCCCATTTGGGCTCCTGCAGCGGAGCCCCCCTTTGGAGTCCTCTTGGCATCCTTAGAGCACGGTGATTCCCCGCTTGTAGGAAGCCGACACGTTCCTCCCCCAAGAGGCTGCCCTTCCCGCCCTACACCTAGCCTAAAGGGGCGGCATGCACGTTTAAAAATGCCTTCTTTACCAGCTTACATTTCTTTCCCTTTCCCCTACCTCTGAGCACTTATTTCCTCTGTAACCATAACAAACTGCCTCTTGCTATTTCTCCACGTACTTGAATGCCATCCACTCCTTTTGACGCTGCCTGCCCATTCTTGATAGATTGATAGATCCACATCACACCTCTCTTTCAGCTTTTCAATTCCATATCTTTTTTTTTCCCTTAAACCTGTTTCATCCAGATAAGTGAAAATATTTTATCGACAAAGTTATCAGCTACCAGAGATTCTCCAATTATATAACCCTTCTTGATAAGCTCCATTTTATTGCAGTTAACTAAGTGAACTGAAGGTTTGTTTTTGTCTTTGTCAATCAAACTATCATCTGACTTAAGCAGGATGGACAAGCATGGTTTTTTGTACTGTTTGTGCGGGGGTTTTTCTATATAAAATGCAAACACAACAGACTGGTAAAATACAATGGCTAGTACACTGGACACAGCAGTTGGCAAGAGGCAGACTTTCAGCTCATGTATAGTAAAAAAAATTTTTGTTTGTTTGAACCCTAAAATCCCTTAATCTTGTACCCTTGAGAGTCTTTGTATTCCTCCTAATACTATCTTTATCTTCCAGTAAATGAGCTACATCTCTTTGCCTCTAAAGGATGCATACAATTGATTTAGATTTTACCAACATTTCAACACCTTACCATAGAAATTCCTCACTACTTTACCATAACCTGTATTTTTTCTATAGCTTAACCCTTTAAAAACCAAATTATTACATTTTACCTGATCTTTCATATTATTAAGCCTTTTTTACTCAAAGCACTTTTTTCTTTGTTTTTAATGTTACTACTACTTTTTAATAGTTTATTTTCCTCTACTAAATTGGTAATACACTTCTGTAAATTGCTCTTATTACCTTTTTTTTCTATATATGCCATTTTTCATCCAGCAGCAACCTTGCAACCCCTTTGTTTTTTACCAACTCTTTCGATAAACCACCCACAATTACAGAAGTATATTTTTTCTCCATAAGCTCTTTATGGACTCAATGATCTCTTACATTTTGAAAAATAGTTCTACTATATTCATCAAACAGTGATTACTAACCCAACTTGCAATAAATTTATAAAATTGCAAAAATTAATTTATTACTTCCTTAGACTCAAAATAGGAATAAAAAATAGCTTTAAATATTTACAAGACTATTATAATAAAGAAAACTAGATGAAACCAGTATACAGCAAAATAACTATAGGTGCAATTAAAACTAAAGTGTAAAATCAATTCAATGTATGAGCATTCAACAAGCATGTCGCTCACTTTCTTAACTCAGTATCAACAACATGTTCAAAAAATAAATTCACAGTTACATTTGTAATCACTACATAACAAATTTAAAAAAAAAAATTACCTTGCAACATTACAAGATTTACATTAAAAAAAAACTCCAGGTTTTTATAAATGAGTCTTATATGTTATATGATTTAACTCTAGTTTGTTGTATGAATTCTTAGATTAATTTTTAATAATTTATAATTAATAAATTTTTAGCTAATGTGTTTGGTTTCTACAAGTTAAGAAATATTTTTATTATCGTTTATAGAAAAGCATTTTTGTGGCTGTGCTGAATTGAGTGATGTCCTTTTCTTGGCTGAGGATCCTCTCCATTTAGGAAAACTGCTGATAGCTGCAGTATCTCTTACCCAACCTGAATCTTTCATTCAGTGTGAGTAAAACACATTTTATTTTTAGAATATATCCTTTTTAATTAGTGAGTTAGTTTTGATAACTTATTCAATTTATAAACTTCAAAAATTAATAATCTGCAGTAAAAACAGTTTTTAGCTTGCAAATTCTTTTTGATATTCATTCTATAGTGGTATAGGAATTTTAGAAAAATCCGATATGTACATTACATGACTTCCTTTACTCCTATTAAATTACATAAACTCTTCTTCTTTTTTTTTTAATGAAAAGTACATAAAATTTTATTGCATTAATAACTTGTAATATTTTTTTCCTTGCATTATTATGAATTATTATTTATCACAAAACTTTTTTTAAAATCAGAAGTAAATAATTATTAATAATCCAATATATTTAAATTCAAAAAAAAAAAATTAAAAAAGAAACAGATGTAGTCAGATTCAAATCTATGTAAGATCCAAATATTTCATTAATTAAAATTTTATTTGGCTATAACTCTGGAACCGATGAAAATAAGTACCACTTATGATACATTGTTGGAAAACTTAGGGCTTATTACTGCAAAAAAGTCCAAAATCTAAATTTGCTTGGACACTTTTAGTTCATATGATTGCAGTCAAAAGGAAACATGCACAAGTAGATGTTACAACTATCCTGAATCCAAAATTTTAGTATCCCACAACTAATTGTTTTTGAGTTATCAAGATACATACATACGTACAGATGTCACTCCTAACTAGTCAAAATGGATTCAGGGATGGTCAAATTGGATATTTCTGTTGAAATCTGAAAACCAAAATTTTCTGTGATAACAATACTTCCTTCTTCCAAAAATAAAAAAGTATTTGGTTTATATTTTTGTACAGCATTTACTCCTTTTTTAGGAATGTAAATGAATCGTATATTTAGGGATATGAATGATAATCTGATTCTCCATTGTTAACTGAGTTGAATTCTGAAAATTTTATTTATATATATATATTACAAATAATTTTTTTTTTACAGCTGCAGAATTATTGATACTTGCTCACAATTGTTTCACTAGAGCTTGTAATATGGAAGGTATTTCAAAAGTGTTAAAGTTATGTCAAAAGCTTACTGAAGTTTTGCTTGAAAATTGCCAGTGGTCACTAATGGTAAGGAGAAGATTTATAAAAATAATTATTTTACCTTAGCTTTATTTATTCAATCTCATACATATTTTTTTAATTACAATTTATTTTTATCATTTACCTAAGAATGTAAAATGTATGTTACTAACCATAAAATTTCTGCACAATACTCTGTGGAATCATTTTACTTTCCTCATATCATAACTGTAGATCTCTGCTGCAAGAAGGAAGTATGATTGTATCAGTCAAAAAAGAAGTATGGGGTATTGATTTTTTGCATTTCTTGATGTTTCATGACTAAGTGACCACCAAAAAAAAAAAATATATATTTGTACATACATACGTTTATATTTTGGAATATTTGAAGCTTAATAACTTTTGACTGGGTAAACCAATTTTGATGAAATTTGACTCCTAGACTTGTGTATATGGGACAGTTTTTTGATAGAAGTTCAAGTCAGTATCTTCAGGGGGATGGAGTAGATTTTTGAAGTCAATTTTCTGAAAATCTTGTACATCCTTTATATTAAGTTCAGTATATGTGTAAAAAAAATGTATGTGCTTACATACTTATCTCAAAATTAAAAAAAGAATTTGCCTCAATTTCTCCTATTCCCAAAAAATCAAAAAAAAAAATCTTTTTATTTATTGTATATTTTTTAACCAATTTTTTAGAAAAAAAAAAATACAATACAATACTTTTGCTTCTCTAGAAGTTGACCAAACTTGTTCAGATTATCTTCATAGGCACAGGTGTGTATGTGTGTGTGTGTGCACGCTATTATGTAAGTTATATGTTAAGATTTTAAACCATACTCCACGTGATAAATCATTCAT
>JAAAKQ030494045.1:0-21085 GCA_010016005.3 Zanna intricata
TGTGGTTAATTGAAACCCAACCACCAAAGAACACCGGTATCCATGATCTAGTATTCAAATCCATATAAAAGTAACTATCTTTAGTAGGATTTGAACCTTAACTCTCAACTTCAAAATGAGCTGATTTGCTATTTACTATTGGTAAACATATGGGTACCAGATCTAGTATGTATCAGATCAGATACATCTGGTACCTGTATGTTTCGGTGTGTTTTTAAACAACTTTCACATCAAAAGGACAAAACCTGAATTTTTAACCACTTTTCACACCATAAGGCTTAAATTACAAAAACATTAGGATTACCATATCTTAATTTCTCAACTGATGTTGAAATTGACTTCTAACTTGAATGCAGGTTTTTATTTTTCAAGCAGTTGTAAAATCTAAAATTTCACTTTTATGACATGGTTTTCAATTCATCAAGTATATGAGATTTTTTCAAAAATTAATGCCAAATAAAATAATCTAATGATTTAAGATATACATTTCTGTAGAACTACAAACCTTTTGAGATCAAGAATTGATAAAAAAACTACAACATAACTATTATTTCATTTGTTTCGTAAAATATGTATGTCAATTTACTGAAACCAACATTCTTGTTTATGATCTTATCATGAAATAAACTATTTGAATCAGTCACAGTAAACTTTTAAATTCAAAAGAGTCATAAACGAAATAAAGAACTTATTATATGTCAGCAGGAAATATCATATTAAACATAAATGTTGCACATAGCTCAATCATGTAATCATGAAAACTGTAAGTACTTTTACCATTCCATATTCAACTATTTTAACTATTAATTTTGCTAGACAACTGAAACCAAACCTCATCTCTAGATCTAATCCACCACCTTAGTCCTATTTTCATCAACAAATTTAAACTAATGACTGTATATGTTTTTCATGGTTTGACTCTTTCAGTTCATGAACAATACTATTGCAGTAAGCATACAATTTTAACTTTTCTGTAATTCTGAAAGCATTAGCTGGTGATAGCTCGATAACCTCCTAAGAAATTTTTAGGGTGAACAAGTTCAACTGTCCTTTCACATCCTCAAGGATGTATGTCATTACAATATATAATTTTTTATGACTATTCTTTTCTGTAATGAATAAAGTAAAAAAAAGCAAAAACAAAAAGAATGTAAATCAATTAAAATGTAATGCTCAGACAATAAATTAAGAAATTTTTGGTGTAAAACTTGATTAACATAAAATTTGGCATAGAAAACTTTATTTTAGTTTTCCCCCCCACTACCAAGTGAATATAGTGTTTATAACACATTGTTTTTCACAGAAAGAGAAACATTAATTTCTTGCTTTTCACCATTTGACTTTGTCATTCTAGTATTTATGATACATATAAAGCATTTGAAAATAAGCAGCACTAATCAGAGTTTACTTTTCTGGGAATAGTGATGTTCATTATTTAGCTGCAATCCCTGTTGAACAAAGTAAACATGTCACTTGTAGGTCACAAACACATTTGAGTTCTTGGCATTCTGATTTATAACAGCTAAATTAATGAAGAAGGAAACAGAAAAACATTTCATTCTTATATTTGCCAGTAAGCCTAGTGCAGTTTTGTTGAATATGGATGTGCCATTTTTGGAAATAATGGCACATGTAAATATACATATTGCCTGTATATGCTAGATGTTAATGTATATGTTGAGAATATAGATTTATATCACACATTCACATTCTTAAATTTGTAGAAGAGAAAGTTAAACTCTGAATAAAACATACAGAAATAATTGAGTTCAATTAGGGAATAGTTCTTAACTTTTTTTTTATCGTGATCTCACATCTTAAAAACATAATCTTCATATTTTGAATTTTTTTTTGAGTGAATTAATACTATCTATTTTCCAAATAATTATGTGAAGAAATAAAAAAACTTAAAAGTAATTAGGTGTAAAATAAATTTAAAAAAAATACCTTAATACAAAAATACATTTTACAGATACACTGATAAAATTATGAAAGTAATCTATCAGTTAAATAGGATGTAATACCATTATTTAAATATCTGACAAACAATAATTTTTTTATCTTCTGATTTAGACCATCTATGGGATGTGTAAACAATTTTATTTATGGCTTTTAATCTTTTTACTATAGTAATTTTACATTTTTTATGAATGGAGCTGTTTTCTCTGCTTAAACCACACCAAGTAGTTGACTTGTTTTTTTAGTTCTTGAAACCCAATGAAATTCTTGATTTTGTCTCAAAATATGTCCTAGTCTTGCGTTTCTCATTAGTGATGTTTATTTCTTACAAATTTTTTTTCAGATATCATTGATCCATCTTTGTTCTTTTGAGTTTTGTACCTTAGTGAATCATGTTATTCATGTGAAAAATGTGGCCATATTGTTGGATCTTGTATTTTGAGATTATATTGGTGAGTTTTTCACATTGTGTGTAGGATTCCTTTTTGGGTTAGAGTTTGTAATTATCATCATGGGTTGGATTTTCTCGGCCTAAGATTCTCCTGAGGATTTTATTTACATTCAACTAGTTGGGTGTCATGTTTTGCTAGTGGTCAGTTCCAGCCATTCTGCTGCATACAAGCTAATGCATCTTCACCGATATATATATATATATATTTTGTCACTCATCATGCATTGAGACTTAGATCCGTCTAACTATTTACATATTTTTTGGGTTTATTCAGAGTACACATTAATTTCTTTCTTTTACATAACCGTCTGACTGAAATCTGGTCATTTTATTGAGGGACCGTCTCAGATTATAAGACACGGTCTTACTTGCTCAATCCTAATTCGAATTAAGCGCTTGCCATAATATGAGTTACATAATTTTGGTAAGTTTTGAGCTTATCCTAATATTTTATCTCGTACTTTTTTACATTCTTAAAAATTTTTTAAATTATAAATTTACATGCTGAATAACCATCCTATATCTAATTTTTCAATTAAATAAAATTATATTGTTTATATTCTTCTGTTATTTATATGCCGTGGCAATGGCCACCTGAGTACCAGATGTAAAGAAACCTCGTTTTATTGTTTCGTGTTCAGTTTGGCGTAGTCTACGTTATTTTAAAATCTGTTCTGTGAGTTAGCTTTTGTAAGTTCAGGTAATTGTTTATTCTCACATTCATACATATCATCCTCTGAAGTAATACCTTACGGTAGTTCCGGAGGCTAAACAGAAAAAGAGATGGGTAATTGTTTATTATGTAGTTTAAAAATTAGCATACTAATACATTTTGTAAATTTAAAACCAAAGTAATGATCTTCAAATACGGTAGATTAAAAATGTTACAACCGAGACAGTGGTACCGTCTCGGCCTTTCATCCGGAGGTCCCCGGGTTCGAATACCGGTCAGGCATGGCATTTTTCACACACGCTAAATTCATTCATCTCATCCTCTGAAGATATACCTTAACGGTGGTTCCGGAGGTAATTGTTTATTGTATTTATTTATAATATTTTTTATTTTTGTTTAAAGCTTGTTCGTTTTTAAATAGTTTTTCATAAAACCATCAGGATATGATTGTTGCAGTTTCTTACATTTCTTTTGCTTTTAATGATCAAATGATAATTACCATAATACAGAAGACAGTTAAAAATTGTTTGATTCTCGAAAGTAATGAATCGACTTGTATAGCTGTTACTGGTTAACGATCGAATGTTGCATAGGTGAGATAACTATTTAGATTGCTGTTAGACCTAGCCAATAAAATTGTGATATACGCCAATTAGGTGTAAGTTTTTCAACTTATTATATAAAAAAAAGAAAAAAAAAACTTTAAGTAAAGGTACTAACTTAATAAAATACTTTTTTTGGTCGTTTAACAGGTTGACTGCCATATAAAATCAGATGACTTTTTTTAATCGCTGTGAGTCCTAATTATAGGTCTCATATTGTGACAGGCTGACTGCCATACCTAAAACGGGTTAATCACTGGCACTGCTAAATTTTTTAAATATTTTTATTCTTTTGTTTTTTGATAAAATAAGCAAATTATACATAAAAATAAAATAAAAAAACCAATACTCCAAAATAAATGTAAAAATAATTGAGACCCAAATTTAGGTCTCGTGGCAAATTAGAAAAATATGACCAAATACAAAACTGTCCTGTGTATCATTGTAACAAGTTTAGTTGGATAAAATGATAAAAATGCAACTAAAAATGTATCTCCTTACCTTGTTTGGGTTTGATAGGTGACTTTTGACACTAATTTTAATTATGACAATAAACAAAGAAAAAGATTATTGCTAATTACTGAATTAACTATTTACAAAAAAAGTTTACTGTGTACAAACAATGCACTTATTTACACTTAACAGTATGTTTTTCAAAAAGAACTCCATACACATATGAAAACCACAACTTACACACATAGTATTAACTTTTTTTGAGCAAGCTTTCTTCCAAGAGTGATAACTTTGTTTTTGTAACATAGCTTGCATCTTCCATTTTTTGTTTTTGTAAGCACATGAAACTGTCTAACTGTTTAAACGATTGCAGGCACAAACAATGCTTTTACTACTTCCTCTTTAAATGTAGTGATGTTCATTTTACTGTCTGTCACTGTATTATAAATACTTATAGCATTTACCTCTGAAGTTGTCAGAAGCAAATAAAAAAAAAACCTCCTTAAAGGATTGGAGTAAGATCTCAATTGATCAGACAAGTTTAGTTGGATAAAATGATAAAAATGCAACTAAAAATGTATCTCCTTACCTTGTTTGGGTTTGATAGGTGACTTTTGACACTAATTTTAATTATGACAATAAACAAAGAAAAAGATCAAATCAAAAAAAAAAAAAAGATCAGACAAATCTATGTATGATTTTCCCCGGTTATAATCCACTACTACTGCAGGTTTCAAAACTTCAGTTTTGTGATTAGTCATTACCAATTTGTTTGTGTGTTTTGTAGTAACCATTAGAATGTCTCCCCTGTCTTTCCATTTAAGTACAACTACACCATTATTGTTTTTACTAGCAACACATTCTTCTCGATGAAGTTTCTTATCGATTACTTCAGGTGGATTAAATTTCCTATTTCTTCGAAGTGTGCCAACCAGATGCGTTCCATTGTCTAATAATTTCTCATCAAGCTGAACACGAATAAAAATTGTCTGTAAACAATGTACGACCACAATTCCGGTATGGTTCTGTTAACTCCATGACAATGTTTTCTGATACAAGCCCTTCTTTTACTCCTCTCTTTTCCACAGTATACTTTATATGACAAGAGTATAAAAGTCTTTCACGCATAATTTAAATATTTTGATACTGTACTTGTGTCTTTTACCCTTAATGTACTGACAGAAAAAAATTTTCTTCCTAAAAAAGGAACAATAATTTCATCTATACAAATATCTTGTTCAGGCTCCACAACCATTTTAAAATTATGAACAACTTCACGTATAATTCTTTGTATTTTGTGTAGCCTGTTATAACATGCTGCATTTTCATTATTTGTGCAATGAAAGAGGCTCAGCAATAATTCAAAGCAGTTTCTGCTCATTTGTTTACAAATTACTGAAACATAAATCATCTGTTCGCCAATAATGAGCTACAGTAGCCATTGGATTCAACCCCATGTAAAGCACTATCAGTTTCTTTCCATTTTCTTATTCTTGCATTAGGTGAAATGAACTCGCAGGATTGGATCTGCTGAGCAGCATATCTATTAGTTTCGGTTACTAATTTTAATAAGATATTATCAGTCGCAAATAAGTTCCAAAAGTCAAAGGGTGATGCATGAGACATGGTTTCAATAATATCCATATTAATACCTAAAGTTAGGTTATCTGGATTAAAAGGTATTTGAACAAGCATATTTTCTTCTCCTACAGGCCCCCATGAACACTTATCATCCACTTTTAGTGATGTAGTAGGTACATCACTGACAGTAGGCACATCAACTCCAATGTTTACATCAATTGGTTGGAAAATATCTGTATTAACCACATCACTCACTACAGGTAAATCTAATATGATCTCACCACCAATAAATAAATCTAATTTTGAATTGCCAATATCAACATTTTGAACATCTGTCAACAGCCTCTTCATTGTCAGTTTCCTCTTCATCATCAGTACTAACTTCTAAATCATCTTCCAATGTGAAATCCGGATCATACTGATTATCATCTACAAACAAACTTTCTTCTTCACTAAAAGGTGATGTAGGCCTTTCTAGCAACTCAGCAATATGATTGTCATCCATTTTCTTATTTTTATAAAATAAGAATAATAAAAAAAATACTTCAAAAAAGATCATACACCAAACAATAACAACTTTTTTCACACAAAATCAAAACCACGTAACTTCAACAATTCAAAACTAGGGAATACACAATAACTTGATTTCTTCGTCGCAAAGAGATACAAAATCGAATACCATAAACTTGTCAGTAATGTAAAATATGTACGTTTAAAAAATCTTACAAGAGCGAAATAATTATAAAATATTGTAATTCATTAAATATTTATGGTACATAAATGCTAAACATGCCATAATAATCTCTGAAATTTTTTCTTTAAAAAAATATTATTTGCTGAGAAAACAATGTGGCCTAGATATAGGTCTCATTACATTAAGAAATGAATACAGTGAGACTTGATTATAGGTCTCATGGCCTCAGGACACAACAACGTGAGACCTAATTTTAGGTCTCAAAAACAATTATTAGATTTATTTATTTTTTTATACGGCAGCCATCACTATTTATGCGAGACCGAAATTTAGGTCTCATGGCAGTCAACTTGTTAAAAATCCTCTAAGAACCTGAGTAATGGTATAACCTTACTTTTTATACACTAGCACTTATAATAGAATTAAATTTGTCTTAGGCAGGCACGTTGTTGGCTGAAAAAGTTAATAGCAATCATAATTCAAATATTTTTCTTGTAAGGTAATTAGAGTAACAGGCATATTTCATTACATTAATATTTTTATAGACATTGCATTTTTGTGATTTAAAAGTTTTATTTTGTCCAGTTCTCTCATGAGATGTTCCAGCCAGTTAGCTTTCCTCTCATTAATTTTTGTTCTTTATTTTTTGTTAGGTTCATTCCATGTCAAGTGGTCCACTTCTGAAAATTATTCCCAGATGACCATCTCCAAATATAATAATAGTTTTTGGTGTAGGGTCCCCATGTTCTGAAACGCCATTTTGCCAAATTGCAGCTCTTCTCTGCTGTGACTGATTTTTTGTAGTCTCTTTAAAAAGGGGTACTTACTTACAGTTTGTGGACACATGTAAAACTTTTTATCTTTGACTAACAATTTCGATGGCAATAGTAAAGATACAGATTCAAATTTTTGTAATGTTGGTTAACTTTTAAAGTCAGAAGTTTCTTTTGGAACCTGATTTTGACATAAGCAGCTGAAATTCAGCCAAAAATTTGTCAACATTTTGGAAGTCGGAATTTTAAACTTATATATTTCCTTATGTAATTCTTTAATCGCAATGAGACTTAGTAATTTGAAAAAGGTAATAATAATTATGTGTAGGATCCTGCAGTTCCAAAGCATTTGGAATCTTAGGAGAAATCAATCACCAAATTTGGTCAAAAATTTATCATGATTTTTTCCCCCATCTTATAAGACTTATGTCGCAGGTATGTCTTCTTAGATTTTGTTAGTTTTATAATAGTTGGAAAGGGTATAACGGTTGGAATCAGCATAATCAATGCATTTTGTTTTTTGACCCATTTATTATAGTAAGTAAGAAAGCTTTTGAAAGATAATTTTTTGTATGCAACAGATTTTTAATCGGTGGATATGTCAAGTTAATTAAAACATCTGAAGGTAGAAAAACATTCAGAGCTTCAGAATATTAGATTTTTTAAATCTTGAAAAAAATTTGCAATGTTCAAGAAAATTTTGAACTGTTGTAGAACTTTCTAGGATGATCTGAAAAATCCATTTTCTCTTCTAGAATGTTCTGGAAAACCTGTTTCTCCAGAACATTCTATAATTTTCTGGAAAAATTAATTTCTTCTAGAAATTCTAGAATGTTCTTTATGTTGAAGAAAGGATAACATTATGTGAATTAACATAGTTGTTGGTAAATAACTTCTATAATCAGTTGACATTTATTGTGTTCTCCAATTGTGTTTTGAATTGTTTTGAAATGAGTGAAGTTCTTGGCCCCTGCCATTTTGGCAAAATGCTAGAAGTCTTTGCTTAATTCTAGAGAAGCTTTTATTCTGCCTGTGAAAGACTATCTGCAATGGACAAAAAACTTTTACAGCAGTGATCTGGGATTAGCTTTAATGAAGATGCTGACATATGTTCCTATCATAAAGCTGTTTTGCTGATTAAGTTTGAATTCCTACAGAAAAATTGCTATAATCCATGTAGAAAAACACAAAGCCAGAAAAGTATTTGTAGCCTATTAATATTGATTCTGCTGACTGATTAAAAGCTTTAACAAACTATGATTTCAAGCTAGGTCAAAAGTTATCCCCACGATGTAGGTAAGAATTGGTTCAGAGAAAGATTCAGGCAAAGGATGATCAATCAGAATCTAGAAATATGGAAATGTTAGAGGCTTCTGAGAGAATGGATGCCTTGCTGTTGCTACTTGGAATCTCTTCTTTGAAGGTTAAATATGTGCAAATGGGATTCAAAAGGATACCTGAAACAGAAAGTAAGAAGATCACAAGATGGTATTGCTACTACAGCAGCAGCTGCTGCTGCTGGTTTGACCAATGTAATGCAAACATTAAAGAGTAAACAGTGTCAAGGGTGTTAAAATCTGGATATCCTGATTGAAAAGCTCAAAGCGAAACTTTTGATCTCGGCTTCCCTCCAACAAATTCAGATTTTGACATTGGCACCCAGTAGCTGTAGTATTAAGAAAACAAGTGATGAATTCCAGGTTTCAATGTGAATGGTAAAGCAGGCCAGGAAGCTCAAATCGGAAGTTTGTGTTTTAGTGACACCAGAAAAAAGAGGAAAAAATTGAAGGATGATATTAGACAACAGGTTCTTAAATTTTTTGAAGATGATGAATTTTCCTGAATCTGTCCAGGAAGAAAGATTTTGTTTTAGTTAGGATCAATGTTGAAAAAGTCCACATGCAGAAACTTCTATATCTGTGCAATTTAAAAGAAATGTTCGTAGTTTATTACATACATTATGGCCGTGAAATTGGCTTCTCAAAATTGTATAAACTAAGGCAAGAGTGGTGCATTACAGTTTGTGCTGCTTTCACACATTCAGTTTGTGTTTGTATCATACAAAACTTGTAGTCATCCTTGCAGGATGACTACAAGGTATTGATTGAGAAAACTGCGTGCAGCTAGTCTTAAGGAGTCTAAGGATTGCATGCTACAACATTGTGAACAGTATCCTGGAAAAACTTAATTGGAGTCCTATTTATTAGATGAGCTTAAGGATTATGACTTGGAGAAACTAATAAAATATAAGCAGTGGATTCATACATACAGAAACACATTGGAGATGTAACAGGTGACTTTGGAATGCCCTGCACTTCTGTTGAAGTGTTTTCCTTAGTTTTTTTGCCTAAAATAGTCTAAATCTAGTTATTTGACTAGGCCATATGCAAACTTTGCTCATATTTAAGTATTGATCTGGTCTATATAAGATGTTGGAAAATGTAAAAGAGATAAGATATACAAATGAACTGTAACTGCTTACAGCAAATTATTTTAAGTTCTGCTATAAAGAGGAGAGCTTCTGTTTGGAAATAACGCATTTTAAGTTTATAAATTGGATGGAATAGAGAAGAATCAAGAGAAGAGTGCACTGGAAGTATTGCTTGTCTGATGACTTTCTATAGTAATTATTCAGTAAATGTGAAGGTTTGTAATTGAAAACAGTGATATAACATATACGTTCTTTTAACTCTATAGGGTGCAGCTAGCTATTGATTTTGAGATAAATTGGTTCTAATTTATGTATGATAATAAAAGATAAAAATTGACTGGAATTGAAATTCTGTTGTTTGGATAAGCTTACACTTGATGTAGGCAAAAAAGTTAGTCTGTAAGAAATTTATTTGAAAAACTTTGATTCCAAAGTCAAAACTAAAGATTTACAATCTAATAAGATGAAGTTAAAAACTGGAAAGTAAAGAGAGCGTATTTTACACATTATTTTGTCCATCAAAAAGCGAACATTTTATCAGCATGGAAATTTGATAGCGTAAATGAATGAATATATGTAAATGGATGGTACCAGATGTCCAAAAGTAGCCGAGAAATATTTATTTTTAATAAGTCATTTAAGATGGTTATGCTTGGTTCTGGAACTGTCTGTTGTATAAATCTTGTGATGATAAAAATAAGCTGTAAGTGTTTCTTATTTATTTGTCTTCATGTAAAATTATTTTTTAGCACCTTGGCTGCGCTCTAGTGATTAATTCATAGTTTAAATAATTTGTTTACAAGCTGATTTTCTAAGTGAAAGTAACTGAAATTCACATCCTAATAACCATATGAGATCTGTAAATAAAGTAATGAGATTGATGTAGAACAACTTTTTATTTGCAATCAAATTATACATGGACTCTTTTATTACCTTCAAAATAGTTCCCTTAGGAAGCCATGCAATGCTTCAAATGGTTTTCCCACTCTTCATAGCAGTGTTGGAACTCCGAAACCAGAATGTGCTTCAGATGATCAGTTACATTTCTTTTTAATGTTTTCTAGTCCTTTGAGGTGTTTTTTTAAAGTCTGGAACAGGAAAAAGTTGCAGTGACCCAAATCAGAGGAATATGTTGGTTGAGGAACTGCAGGAATGTTTTTCTTTACCAAAAACTCATTAATTGAGAGTGCAGTATATAAGGTGCATTGTCATAATGCAGCAATTGTCTTTGATGGCTGATCTCACAATTTGTTTGTCAAAATTTGATGGACTGTGGTATGATTCAAATTCAATTGTTTTGCAATCATTCTGACAGTTAATCGCCGGTTGTGCTGTATCAAGTCTCTTCTCGCTCAACATTGTTGTCACTTTTTGACGTTAGTGATCTTTCAGAGCGTGGATCGTCTGTTACTGATTCCTGGCTGTCTGAAAATATTTTAAACCATCTAAAAACTTATGTTTGTGACAGAGTGTCATCTCCAGATGCCCTTTTCAATTTTGAAAAAGTTTCAGTAGTATTCTCACAGAGATTAACACAAAACTTGATTACACAATGTTGCTTATAATCAGTATCACTCATTTTTTAACGCACAACAAAAACTCATTTTACAAAAAGTTTGTTCACATCTCACGTGGCAACAATAACTAAAAATATTAATACCTAATATAAATCAGCTATTCGTAAAACCATATGTTTCCTAGTAACTTTACAGTGTTGCCACTTTGGTTGCCAGAAAAAACTAGTTTTCATTACTTTATTTACAGATCTCATATATAAGTTGCTTTTATTTGGGTTTTAATACTACACATTGGATACTGGTGTACTTTTATGGCTGGGGCTTAATTAACCATACGTCTCAGGAATGGTGGCCTGGGTCTGTAGAAGATGACACTCATTTACGTGTCATGCATATCCTCATTTCATTGTGCTGTGAAGGGGGTTGGCGGTTACTTATTGTTTGGTATTTGAGCAGATTGCAATGTACACATTAAAAAAAAAAATTAAGAAATAGTTTTATCGTTTACTGATTAATGTAAACATTCACATTGATAACCTCCTTGATAATAGTTTTGTTTAAACTTTAATAACATTAAATTTTTCAGTTAAGAACCATTATACATTTAATAATTAGGCAATTCTCTATATAACATTGAAGTTATTACAGTGTATGTTAATAAAGAAGCTAATAAAACAAATTAAGATTATTATAATTGGTCTGTTGTTATTATTACAGTGCAAAGTATTTTAAATTTATTTCTTCATTATATTTTAAGACAGACATGTTTAGTAAATTAAATTGTGGCTAATAAAAGTACTATTTATACACCTTTTATTTTTAGTTCAGCTTTCTTAAACAGTTTTTCTGCAATTTATCATTCTGAAGGTTTTATTTTGTGTTTAATATTTCCTTATTTAGCTTCTTTAGAATCCACAGGAAAGTAATTTGATTTTCTTTAAATGCAACAAATAAACATGTAAATATTGACTTTTGTTTCGAGAGAACCTCCCCAGGGTTTTGAAAAAAGTTGGTTGTTTTTCTGTTAGAAACTGTGACAATAAGTAGTTTTCTATGAGCTGCTATGATTGTTTAAGACATTAAAATTTCATATAATATGTACAAAATAAAATTTAGCATTCATTTTAAGCTATTAGCAACTGAAAGAATTCATCTTATCTGTTCTTAAGACCATTTGTGTTGACAGCAAAGTACTATAAAATAAACAAGATTGAAAGGAGTTGGGTTTGTGAGTTTGTCTTTTAATATCACACACCATAGCTGCTGTAAAAGAAATTAAATGCTTAAGATACCCTAATAGCATATTATTCCTATTGATTTCAGTTAATCTCTGTTTATTTTTATTTAAAAAATTTGTCATTGTAACATTGCTTGTAGTGCAATTCTGTTTTTAAGTGTCCCATTACTATTGCTGTTTTATATAATGTGTTGCATTTCAAAAATCTTTTTCACCTTTGTAAGCTGTTTTTTTTTGTTTCCATTTCTTCACATTCTTTTTCATCCTCTTTCTGATATATTTTATTTGTACGTTTGTACTTTTAATAATTTTTCCCATTCATATTACATAATCTAAAGTCCATTCCTGTACATCCATTTATCCCCTATTTGTGTTCTCCGTATACTACCACCGACATATGCAGTGGTGATTGAAAACCAGTGTGCATGCATGCATATTTATTTCTGTTGATTGTAATACCTCATCAAATCAAATTGGATCTCAATTTTTGGAAATTGCTCAGAAAAACATTTTTAGCATACATCTAGACACATCTGTTGTCTATTTTTCCCTTTCTCCTTGGGTTTGTTTTGGAAATTCACCAAACCAGATGGATGGAGAAACATTGAATTTATTTTTTGGGCAAAGACATTTTCTACAGCTTGACAGTGAATTTTGCTAAGGTGCATTCTAGTTAAGAAGAATTGTGAATAACTTGTTTCTCCATATTTTTCCATACTCTATATTTTTGTTTATCCTTCTGGCTAAAATTTGTAACTTTCAAATACCTGATTGTTAAAAAAAAAAAAAAATTTAGTATGACTTGGTTCTGTGAACAAATATGTACTCTGGGTAAGACAGTAAACTACCTCATTAAACTCCTGACAAATTTGATATCTGTGAGTGGAGTTGCTCATCTTCCCTCTCTTTTCCTTGACCTTCATTTTTAGGCCAGTACTATGGAGTTGAGTTGGCCACCCTTATTCTGTCTGTGATGCCATAGTGGCTGGCCTATGCTAGTAGCTTGCCAGCTACTTTATTGTAGCATTATGGAGTAGCAACCCTATCCGCCTTTGGAATTATCCCAAGAACGTTTTACCTATCCAGGGGTTATACAGAAAGCTAAAAATACTGGCCAATGTACCTACTGGAAAGCTAACTTGAAATCTGGTAATCTTATCACTTAATTGGAACTAACATGATAGTTTTCTGTGAAGATTTTATTTAGCCACTGTGTTGTATTAATAATGTTGTATTTATTGATTAATGTTGTTTCCAATTATAATATGGTCACTAAAAAATTTTACTTTTTTGTGATGTAACAGTTTGGACAGGTGTTGTTCTGCTCTTTCATAAACTACTGAACAGACATTGCTAAGATATGAAGATTTCATTGAGTTTTCTGTCAGGATTCAGGATCTCATGACAAAGAAATACCAAAAAGGTCAATTAAATTTTGTAGTTTTGTCCTATTTTTTAGTCGTGTAATTTACATAAAATGTAAAAGATATTGTTATTTGGATGTGAGGATCAGTAAATTAACATATGTGGTATATCTTTAACTACAGAATGTTGAACTATTAAAGATTAGCTTAAAATCATCACATGATTTTTACAAATTGATGAAACTTATTTTATTTTGAATAAGTAGAACCTTGTTCAAAAAACATTTTACACTAATTTGTGTATATAATGAAATTGTTTAAATCTTGAGTTCATAGTGAAATTATTTGATGTTAAAAAGGTAAGTTTTTTTCCCATCGCTAACAGTTAAATAGATCCATATTATACTTAGATCAGTAATACTCTACTTTATTAGTGAGTATTTTAAGTACTTGAATATATAATATAATTGTAATTTTATTAATTTTCTTTATTCATATATACTAAATATAAATAGTTAACACATAAATATTTAACCCTCAGCTTATATAATGGAAAATCTCACTTTTATACATGTTTCCCCTTTTTTTTTTTTTTTTTTTTATTACAACTTAGAAAAATTGCAGTATAATAAAATAACCTACTTTAAAATTGAATAGTGTGGCTTACATTATAGAAATTGTAAAATTTTTGTTTCAGACTTGTAATCTGCTGATAAAACTTTGTAACTGAATCTGCCATAAGCAGGAAAAGGAAGTTATGTTGAATTATGGCTAAGAAAAAAAGTGAACTAGAAATGAAATGCATGAACTAATATGAATGTTTCTAAAAGAGTTAGTATACTCACATTTTTCTTTTTGGAATTTACAGATTATTAAGTAAAAGTAAAAATACATTTATTATAGTTTATAAAAAAACTATAATTAAATAAACATTATTCTACAAAGCAGAACGATCTAGAAGAGATTTCTTTTATAATACAAAATTTGTGCATACTGATATAAAAATGTTATAAAACTACCAATTGTTTTGCTGTACTTGGTCTTCAAAATCTGTATACATCCAACTTCTTCAAAATCAGATTAAACTTTTGAAATGTTGCCAAAAAAAAATCGCAGTACTGACCAATAAAATTGTTGATTCCTGTTGCATATTCATAACATGCAGAGAATTTTGATGACAGTGACCTTGAAAAAGTTGAATTTCGTGTTGTAATTATTAAAATATGTTATAACTAGCAAAAAACTTGTATTTGTTTATACATTGGTAATTTTTTCAAATTTGTATTTGACAAAATAGAAGACTACAGAGTAAATAAAATATGTTGATGGAAATAAAGTAATCCATGTTTTAAAGAAGATTGCACATAATTTTTCCCAATTTTTTATTTGTTATGTATATAATTATTCTGTAGCAGTGATGAGTTGTTTATAAAAAATTGCAATCTAACATGTAGAATTATATTCATTTGTAATTACATTTTTTGTTATTTTTAAGTTTTAATTCACTTTTTTATAGTTGTGATAACATTTATCAATTATAATTATCTCTAATTGTAAATATTTTTCCCCTCCCATTACTTAACCTCTCTTGTTAAAGTAAATTGTGAGAAAATTGCTTCTACTCACATTGAGTGTACTTCAACCTTAGCTGCCTATGACGTCATAGACACATGTCATTCTAGTTCAGTCATGTGCTATTGCCATTTACATAGCAAAATAAAAAAAACAAATACAAAAAAAGGAAAAAATGTAATATTCTATAGCTGTGAAACAAGTGTTAATGTTTTGCTGTATTAATCATTGCCGAGTGTGGTTAATAATTTGGAATTCTATTTTTTCCAGATTAGAGTACTTGCTACTACATTACTCGGGGACTATATATGTGGAGAGTAAAATCTGGTTTTATTTTGGTAAAACAATCGCATCTGGTGATTATTACACTTGCTTGTCTGTAAAAATAACAAAGAAGCTTAATTTTCAAGAAAGTTCTTAGAGAAGATGATTTTGTAAGTAATGATTTTTTTTAATTGATTTGAAATGACATGGGGAGGGGAGGGGCTTCCTTACATGAGAAATTACTTTGTTTTATTCATGAAATCTGTACTTAAAGGTTATGTACAGTCTTAACATTATTGTCCTAAACTCTTCAGTTATATCCATACTAAAAAAAAAAAAAAAATCGCAATTCTTTATATATAGATGATGTTTCCTTTGTAATTTTTAGCAAAAATTAAAACTATATATGTTATATATTTCTATTGATACATGAAAATAGAGTATATTACTTTGAGAAAACAGGCTTTTACTTATGTAAGTAAATTATGGGTAATGAGATTTATTTAAGTATGTTATAAAGTCTTGATCTCGCTATATTGAACCAAATGATGTAACTTAAAAAAGACATCATGATTAAAAACATTATATTGGAAATTAGTTTTGATTATATCCTATCCATTTAAATTTATTTTATAGTTGTTTGGGATAATTCAACAAAATCACTTTAAAAGGAGTATGTAAAGTTGAAGGTTGTATGGTTCTTTCTCATACATTTCTTTGTTCTGTTTATTTATTAACATCTTGTTGTAATCCTTTACTGAATGTTGTGTAAATCTTATCTTATTTAAGAGATAACAAGTTCTATTCAGAAAGTAACCAACTTTACTTTTTTAATTTTTATTATTAATTTTACAGATTATTTTACATATTACAGATTACTCCCCTCTCCTATTCACACACTTTTCCCAGCATTTTTTCCACTTCGCAAAGCAGTCCTGGATAGCTTCATTTGAAATGGCCTTTAAGGTCCACGACAAATTTGCTTTAATGTCATCAGTAGTCTCAAAACGGCATCCTTTCATCATTGATTTTAATTTTGGAAATAAGAAAAAGTCACAAGTAGTCAGGTCTGGTGAGTAGGGAGGCTGAGGGAGACAGTCATTTGATTTTTAGCACAAACTGACAAAAGTCGAGTGTGCAGGTGCTTTTTTGTGGTGAAGGAACCATGAGTTTTCTTGCCACAACTCTGGTCTTGCGGATCTTGTCATGTTAGTTGTAAAACGCCTGGATAGTACGCACAGTTCATTGTTACATCTTGAGATAAGAATTCAAAATTCACAATTCCAAGCAACACAAAGTGATGTTTGAACCCCTCATTGTCAATCCATTGTGATGATTGAACTTTTGTCTCAGTCACAGCTGTAAACCTAGCTGTTATGATCCGTGTGAACCTTGTAAAACCCTTGTGCATCTGTAGAACATGTCAATGACTGTTTTCTAAAGTGAGATTGTACAAAAGGCACTATTGGATTAGGTGAATTGGGTTAAGTCAAGCCTCCTATTTGTTTTTAATAGTTTGATCAAATAGGCAACCGTAATGCATGGTGAATCCCCGATACATTGCTAATTCTATTTTCTTGATAATGTACAAGAATATGCTTCATTTCCAGGAGTGGTGATTCCTTGGCTTGCAGAATCACCCACTCTTTTGGCACGCAATTTTTTTTATGGAAATTTTGAAATAACTGTTGATGTTTCACTTCCATAAGTATTAACTAAAAATAGCGAGTAATTTCTTTGTACTTGGTGCAGCATGTAATGAGCGACATTTGTAGAAATACATACAGAAAAGTGCATTACTGTTGGTTGATTTCAAGACGTGACTTGCTTAATGTAAGTTATAAATGACTTACCTTGAGTTTTAAAACCATTTTATAATTTTTCTTTTTTTGTGACTGCTGTTTTTACTTACTAAGTATTCTAACCTCCTATTTTTGGTTGCCTTCAATCCTTTGTGGAAAGAATCCATCTTGCCCACAGGAATAACAGCAAACATGTTTGCTTATGCATTTTCTGTTTTAAAATTATTATACTTATAACAAGTAGTTGTGTACATGTATCCAGTGGTTGTATGATATTCTGTAGTTTGAATCTTAGAATTTCATAATTCTTATTATTACTTCAAATGACTTAACGGCTTCTTGATTATTCTCTTCTCAAATATCTGATTTGGGGGGGCTATATTTACTTTTGAAGTTTTTATCACACTGGACAGGATTGTATTTAAAATTATTAGAGAACTAGAATGAGAGGAGGTACATTCCTTCAAAATGATTACTATATTATCTGCTGCTTTTACTTTTCAGTAATTAAGTCTTTAATAGTTTTTATTTTTGACATTAAGGCCAAAATATTGACCTTGATCTTTGTTGAATGAAATGTTTAAGTTGGATTTTATAAGTGATGAAAGTTGGTTCATTTTGTTATTTAGAATCCAACAACAAATCATGCAAGTGCAACTTATTTTCTAAAATAGAGACAATGAAAATAGGTTTTTTAATAAAGATTTGAAGCATCAAAGGCTCTTCTGCTAAAGCTTTAGGTCTCGTCCTTTATCAGGTGACTGTTTGGTTATTCTGTACACTAATATTTGTAATTGCTAAATTGATACAGGTTCCCAAGATGTCAACTTTGAAAAATAAAATTTTAAAATAATTCCTTCTACTTTTTCACAGGTAAGAATGAATGGAAAAGAAGTATAGAAGTCTTGATTAGAATTTTGACAAACATTACATGTATATTTTTTTCTCATGAATTTGAATGGAAATAAGTCTTCAAAGTACAACTCTGACTAAAAGACTTTTGACAAAAATCAAACAAACTTCGCAAGTAATTTTTGTCAAAAGTCTTTTAGTAAGAGTCCTACTTTGCTCAACAGTTTGATTGGAATCTTCAGATGAAAACTTTTTAGTGAAAAGTGTTAACAGATTTTGTTGTGAATTCTAAATTAAGATCTGTAAAAATAATTCAAAAATTTTTTTTATCCACCTTATCAGCAACAAAGATGTAACTTCTTAAAATCTTTTGTTTTTTTCAAACCATCATCAGGATATTAAAAATATAAAAATAAGTGAAAAAAAATATAAAAATTAAAGAGAATACATCAAGATTGGAATGTCAACAGTGTACTGAAGATAATACAGTGAGTTCTGGCAGGTTAAAGTATAATTAAAGGAAACCATTTTATGTTATAAATGTGTTAATTTAATTTAGTTGTTTATGATTATTATCTATTTATATTTAAGACATATTTAAATTTATCTTCTTTAAAAAATGTTTATTCTTCAATTAAATTTTTATGGTTACTATGTATGAAATTTTTATAAAAGTATTTTTATTATATTATATATGACCATTATCTAAGATATGTTTGGCAAAATTAGAATTTTTGTAATATTTAATACTATTAATGTGTTCTTCTGCATGTATAGTAAATTTACAGTTGGTCGTAGCGATACCAGACTACAACTTAGATTATTCACCTTGTTTAAGAATCACTTTTATTTAATGTTTTATTATTATTAATATATTTAATTAATTTATTATTTGTTGTATAAACCGGTGTTATATTAATTTTTAGTAAAATTTTTCAATTTTTTTTATCATATTTTAAATAATGTACTGTTCTGTATAATTGAGCGTTAAAAATAGTCATCTTTTGTGACCATGGATGAAATGAATTGTAGTTAATTATTGTGTTGTTTGAAGAAGGTTTACATAATATTTCTAATTTTATTGTATATTTTTATGTCTAATTAATTAAAACAATTATTTTCTGTTTCCATAGTGAATTTTATGTTATCAATTTTATTAAATTTATTTAATATTGTATCTGATTCATTTTGAACATTCTATTGTAAGTAATAATGGTTTCATCAATATATCATTTGTATAAAATGTCATGTTAAGATTTTTTAATAGAACTTTTTCTAAAAATTGCAGGTATATTTCTGAAATAATTGCAGATAAAGGTTTTTCACCCATTGCTAAATCAGTGGGTGAACCTAAAACCCCAATAGGGTTTGTTTGTAAAATTGATTTTATTAAAAGTAAAAACTACATTCGCAACATGTATTTTGTGTATTATAAAATAAACATGTATTGTGTATTTATGTTGTATTTTAAATATTTTGTTATGATTGTTAAAAATTTAGTTATGTCTATGTTTGAATATGTATTACAAAGATAATTTTTGTATTATTATTTATGTTAATTTAATTGTAAAGGATCTATAAGGTTATATCCATTTTTTAAAAGTTATCTATTGTTTAGGTTTATTACATTTTTTAATGCATTTGCTAAAAATTGACTTAAAAAGTATGTTGGAGAAAGAGTAAAATCAGTTACGGTCTCATGGTGTATTGATTTTATATATAATAATAAAATTTTTTTTTTATAAAATTGCATTCTGGTATATTGTTTTATGTACATAATTACAGGTGTATGTGCCTTATCTGCTTTAACTGTATGTGCTTTATTATTAAAATAACTTAGAATTCATATTATTTATTGTATCATTTGTAGATCTCCTTTTTATAATATTATAGTTGATATTATTCATTAAAGTTGTTATATTATTTTTAAATTATCTTTCATTTCATCATATTATCTATTTTATTTTATCAAATTTATTATTATATTTATATGAAAATTTGAAAATTCTTATAAAAATTTAATTTGAAAGACTTTGCAAATAAACTTATAAGATGCATTTTCTTGGGTATTCAGTTTCATTGTATGAACACTTAATATGAAGTTCCTCTGTATCGAAATTGATCTGTGTCATGTTGATCTCCAAATTTGCGTAAGGTTTAGATTATTTATTTTATATTAAACTCTGTACATGTTTCATCATGTCTGCAATTTTGAAATCTATAATTTTTATTTCACTTAATATAACATTGCCCAATTCATATATTAAATCAGAATATGTTAAATTCATATAAAAATTAATCTTTTTTTTATTGCTAAAAAGATTTATTTTATTATCAATCCATATTATTTAGCTTCATTTTTAGTTATAATAGCTTTTAAATTTAAGAAATTTATTCTCATAAGATTTATGTTTAATTAGAGATCTGTTTAAATTTATATTTTATTTATTATGTACGCCTTTTTTTACACAAACGTTTGTGTAACATTTAGGACTTAAGTTAACGTTATCATCATCATTTAGTTAGCATATGTGTGTTATTACAGCATTAGTATTTCACTGAGGATCTCAAAAGTCTTAATATGTTCAATTTTTGAAATGTATTATTGTTTCAGTCTAAAAAAAATCATTAGAAAGAATAAATTGTTCGATTACAAAAACTTTATTGTAACTTAAACTTTAAAAAGGCTTGCTGTAAACCTCTTGTTAAAGATAAATTTAATGATTAAAGCCCACAAGTGAGACTTTACTCCTGTAATATTAAGAGTTAGCCCACCAGGCTGGTCTAGTGGTTAACGTGACATCACAAATCAGCTGATTTCGAAGTCGAGAGTTCTAAGGTTCAAATCCTAATAAAGATA
>JAAAKQ030494056.1:7654-21085 GCA_010016005.3 Zanna intricata
TTTAGGCAAGGAATAATTCGATTGTTAGCACAAACCATTAAAATGGTGAAAAATTTTGTAAGGCCTATTCCTATATTTTTTCCACTTATAAAAACTATGCTTAGCTCATTCGATTGAGTATTTTTAAGTAAAAGAGAAATAAAATGACAGAAACAACCAGATTTTTTTATAAAATAAATTTGTTTCTTTTTATAACAATTGTTTTTGTGAAACACGTGAGTTACGGTAAAAAATAATATCAGAGATGAGTCGGGAAGATTTTTAGGTAATTATTTATTATCAGAAATAACAAGAAACTAAAAACACACAGTTTAGGTCGGTAAAACTTTTTTTTTCAAATTATAAAAGAGAATTACATTGAAATACATTTAAAAAATATTAATATTTTTATTAATGAAAATGTAGTTAAATTACTTCTTTTCTTTGTCACACCTAATTCGTATTAAGAAGTATTCACAAAAATAGAGAGACTAGAACCCGAGTTTTTTTTTTAATATTATTTATAAAAAAAAAAACAGTTAAATTCAAAATTAAAAGAAATACATTTGTATACATGGAAAAATAAATAGGATGTTGATCCTGAACCACCCGCCCCCCAAAGAAACCACTATTTTAGCAACGCCTATTCTTAAAACTAAAATATGGTATCCAACTCTACACTGTATGATAATATTAGAAATGCAACTGAAATATTTATAATTAGTAATAGAAGTTAAGTAGTTGAGAGTCTTTCGACAAAAAAACAATACATACACACATATACAGGTATATATATTTTGTTTTTTTTTATATATATCCCTGCTCAAACAACCTAATACTATGCTCAAACTTAATCAAATACTAGTGCGACAATCAGTATTGATAACAGCTTCTAATTGTAATACATACCAATCTTTCTATCTTACAAATAAACTTTACCTTGTGTTGCTGTAAGTTAATATAATATAGTATTTATTTATTTTTTTTTAAAGGAAACCGAATCGGCCATATAATTTGAGGAGTAACAAATACAGTTCTTAAACGCTCCGTTGATGGTGAAAAGATGAAGAAAAATGAGGAAGGAATCATTTAACACTTTATTCTTTAAGTAAATCAATATCACTGCAATAAATAATTATGTTGATTCATTTACTAATATTATATCAATGTATTGAAGTTAATTGTAAATATAAGAATAACTCTAGAACTCGTACATCCAGTTTTATTAATTGTCAACATAATTAAAATAATATGACAAAGGGTCTGGAAACAATTGTGGTACTGATCTGGTTTTTGGTGGTGGAGGGATAAAAAGAAAATAAATTAGGTTAAGTAGGGAAGGAAAAAGTATTGGATAGAACTGAAAAAAAATTCTAATACTGAGAGTGTAGTAGAAGGTATAAGAAACTGAATTAGGCCCAGATTGTGAAGTATATACCGTCATACCCTTTCAAAGAATTAATGAACTTAAGAAAAAAAGTACAAAGGACCTTGAAGACTATAAATAAAGGATAATACAAATTGTTAAAGTAAATCCGTATAAATGAAGATACTGACGGATCCGTATAAATGAAGATACCGTCAGTATCTTCACGTCAGTATCACGTAGAATGGTATAATAAAGCCATCATGTAAAGCTTTGGAATGGAGAAGAATACAGATAACGGTAACGTGCAGAATAGTAACAATGTTTCAGTTTAAAGACGTATATTTTAATTTTTTTTTATATACAAAATTCACCTCTAACCTTCTGTTTTCGTTTTAGCATATTTAAACATTTTACAATAACGTATAAAATAAAGTCAGGATTACAACTGTATGTTAAATCCAACTTTTCTAATAAAAAACAATCGGTAATTTTCTTAAGACGTAATTAACATTTAATTTCCTTTCTTTATTATGTATTCACATTGAAAGATGAAATGAATTTTGAATTCAGATACTTCATTAATTTTGTTATTATACTAATTCTTGAATGACTAAACATTTATGGCGTATTGCAACAAATAATTTTTTTTTATGGTAGTTGATATTGCATGAACGGAAAAATAGAGGTGGCTGTGAATATCAGACAGAATAAACCTTTCAACTACTCGTATTATATAACTGTTATATAACGCACTTCTTTGTAACTGTTTGTTCTTTGTGTATTAGCTGATAGCAATATTAGAAAACAACACGTATAAGTATTAATAGGTGAATGAATGCATTTCATGTGTATTTTACCAATGTACTTGTATTTATATGTCGTAGTAATACATACTTGTTTAATGCATTGGTATAAAGCAAAAGATTAATATATATGCTCTTTTATTCAGTAGAAGAGAGTAAGAAACGTAAGTAGAATGAATTAAATGTTCCTCATATTTTCAGAGCTATACTCTTCTTGGTACGTTTGCTTTCATTACTCATTCTACAGTATATTCATAGTGACAGTTTTGTAGCAAAGTATCTATTTCTGACTTTATTCGTTTTATATATTGGCTGTTGCTGTAATAAGTTACTTTCTGTCAAGTCTTTTACTAAACAATGTATTTTACTAATATCTTTTTCCTATGATAAATTAACTTCTGAAAAACATGAACGCTTGAACGTAACGAATTCTAAATACAAAAAAAAAATATTCCTTTCAATATAGTTTGGTGAAATAGAATTAAAAACTCATTACCATAATTATGAATTAACATATCTGTAATTAATTAAAATTTATAAAAAAATTATTACAGTTACTAATTTATTCCATAATAAATTATTTTAAAACAGTTAATTTGTTAGCACATGTACAAAGATTGTGTTGATCATTCGATTTATTTATATATTAGATAGGTACCATCATACTTTAGTACAAAATAAAAATTTTGAATTATCATTCAATCATCACCTTTACATATTAAACTAAAAATTAAATATGTGAATAAATAATTTAACTTCAAACAAATCTCAATATTTAATTTAAATCGCAGTATTTAATTTAACTTTATCACAATTCAACTTTTTAACAATAATCCGATAATATTTACGTAAAAAATATTAATATTTAAAGCTGATTCATGTTTTTAAGACTACATGGTAATATGAAAGGGTGCTTTTTTTTGTAAAATTTCCATGACAACACTGAAATTACTTCGTCGTTCTTTATCCGTGCTGCTGACGAAGATTATTTTGCTTCCTGTTAGATTCTTTTTTAAGAGTACTTCACCAAATTTAGTCTTACAATTTTAGTCTACCTTTTAAGAGTTTCGGTAACCGTCGCAGCCTTTCAAAGGAATCATTTATTGTCGATGTTATTCATTCATTTTGCTTAGCATAGCTAAGGCAAGAAAGATTATATTACTTCAGAATATTTACATATATGATGTAAATTAAAACTCTATTATCAAAAAAAAAAAACCTCTTTGACAAACTTAATGAAAAGTCAGGTAAACTATAAATTCATTTTTTTATGATAAATTTACTATTAGCGACTGTAAACTTTAATCCTAATTACAGAAATGGTTGTTCCCCATTTCTGCTACCAACTTAAAGTACCAAATTTTTTGTAAATTAAATACCCACGCAGGAACTAGAACCACCGAAGGTATTTTGCAGTGCCCTGGCAGCAGATTATCCTACTGCCCCCCACCAGTTTGGATCCAGTAACTGGACCCCCATCGGGATCTTCCCGGTCTCACTGAAGAATCCCGACCCTCCGCTTGTGGAGTGCCGAAATGCTTCTCTTCCGGGGAGAGAGAAGCCTTACCTTACCCATCCCTACTCTTATCCCTACCGAGAGTTGAATGTGCATTTCACGCACCCGGCCACCCTCCCCCCCCCCCCGTGCGCACCCCTCTCAAACTTTGAGGGACCCCCAGGCGTCATCAGATGTACTCCGATCCAGAACACTCTTGCCTGTGACCCGGATCAAGGCATCCTCAGTTATAGGGCTGCTTCCCTGGCTCTATACGTCGCCACGATTCGCCCCCAGGCGTCTACCTCGTTTTTTAACTCTTTTTTTAATTAAATTTCATACTTATGTACATTCCCGTTTCTTCGGTAGTCTTTTGTGATATCGCTAGCCTATCGTTTAAAATACGATAGCCATCTGTCGTTGTATATTCCCGTTCGCATCGTTTGTGTTTATTTTTCGTCAATGTTGCAAACATTAACGAAAAATAAACACAGTTTATAAGTTTTGCCTCTAGTTTCCAAATATTTACAGTTAATACATACACTACATACAAGAAGAAGAAGTAAGCCCACGCTACTTGGGCCTACTTCCCGGATTACTTATCAGCAATATGCTAATAACCCTACATAATGTCTTCATGACACAACAAAAGATTTAGAAAATCTAGATAAAGAAAATCTAGATAATCTTAGATAAAAATGCTACGATTTGCTGACGATATAATAACTCTAGTAGAGAATAAAAAAGATTTAGAAGAAACATTGAATGACATGGATGAATTCCTACGCAAGAACTACCGTATGAAGATAAATAAGAACAAAACGAAAGTAATAGAATATAGTACAAACAATGTGGATAAACCACTGAATATAAAAATAGAAAGAGATAATATTACGGAGGTAGAAGAATTTTGTTATTTAGGAAGTAGAATTACTATAGATGGAAGAAGCAGGAGCTATATAAAATGCCGAAACACAGGGGAAACTAACTTTCAGTCAGAGATATAATTTCCTTACATCAAAAATTAACTTAAAAGTCAGAAAAATATCTCTAAAATTATATGTTTTGAGCGTATATGGAAGTGAAACTTGGACAATTGGAGTACATGAGAAAGAAAAGCTTCTGAGCTTTTGAAATGCGTTGCTACAGGAGAATGTTAAAAATCAGATGTGTGGATAACGTGAAAAAGGTGTTGCAGCAAATTGATGAAAAAAGAAGCAATTGGAATAATATAGTTAAAAGAAGAGACAGACTTATAAGCCATTTATTAAAGCATCCTGGAATAGTCTCTTTGATATTGGAGGGACACAGGTAGATGGGAAAAAAAATTGTGCAGGCAGGCAGGCAACGTTTTGGAAAATATGTAAACACATTGTTAGGGATATAGAATGTAGAAGGTATACCGAAATGAAACGACTGGCTCTAGATATAGAATCTTGGAGACCTGCATCAACCAGTCAAGTGACTGAAGACAAAAAATATGTATACATAAAAAGAAAATATTTAATAAAAGATTTATTCCTCCAACATATAAATTTAATATAAAACGTTTAATATCTGGTTAATATATATTTCTTGGCAAGCTATTTTCCTGAAAGCTTCATATAAAGACAAAAACACAAAAATAAATGTTCTTATTCTTTTAAGAGTTTTCTTTTTTAATTAAAAAATTATTTTAAATTAATTAATTAAAAAGTATATATTTTATAAAATATCAGTTATAAAACTATTTGCAACTTAAATATTATTAATTATTTTAAAACTATTATCCGCAGAACAAACCTAATCCTTCTTTACAAGCTAATTATTATTTTATTGTTTTTTTTATTAAGTATCAGTAATAACATATTAACCCTGATAGTGCTAAAATTGAAAAAAAATCTAACTGAACAAAAACAGTGATGTAATATTTACAATGTTTTACTTGTATTTACAATAGAAAGAAGAAGATTGTCTTGACACTTGTTTCTTTCTTCTTTGCTACAGGTCCAGCTTCAGTGACCCACAACCATTCAACATCGAAAATAAGCAAAGAAAAAAAGACGGTTTATTACTTTTACAGCCTTTTTTTTTTTTTTTTTTTTTTTAAGATAAAAGACGTTTATTTTCAGTTACATATATATGTACATAAAAATAAAAAAAAACAATATAACGTGTTATTCCTTCATATTACACAAAATAATTGTATTTTTGATATGATTATACTTTTTATTCTCAGATAAATTCGAATAACATTCAGACTCAAATACTATTCTTTTTTGTTTCCTATAACTGAAATATAAGTAGCAGAAAGAATTGGGTTTAACGAACATATGTGCTTATTTTTCGTGCTAGCTTACTTATCGCTCATTTTTCATATCATGCAAAAATAATGCTGTATATTATTTGTTGAAAAATCAATTATTGAGTATTAGTCTACAAGTAAAATCACATCAGTTTTGATTTAAACTATGTAAATTTTAGTACAAACAATTCTCATAAGAAGGTTTATTGGTTGAATTTATTTAAAATATATATAAAATATACCTCAGATAATGCTATAAAATTAAGGTTTTTACTTAAATTTTACATAAAACTTATAAATTTTATGTAAGTGATAGATGGGAAGATTGTAATTAATGAAAAATTAATATGAGTCTCATGAAGAAGCAATCAAATTAAAGATTGACTACATCATTTCTTATCATTGATTACGATAATATCGATGTAATTGAATAAATATTACTATCTCTCAGTTATGAAGTGGTTAAAACAGAGATACACAATAGTTCTACCTACTGAGGTACTGAGGAAAGTTAGTACTATCCTTCTAGTGAAATAGTTCAACAACCGACTGAAATTATTATTTATTTTTAGGGAATTGTTTCTATTCTTACTTTAGCTGTCAACTATAGTAAATTAACTATATTAACTAAGTGAATAACTATAAGTTATTCACAATTTCATGTGGTTAGTTTCATTCCTTAGATAGTATAAAGCAAGTAATTTGACTTAGTACTTTATGAGCTTTAAAATTTTTTTAGCGAACAATGTTATTTTTATTAGCAAAACTGTGAATTTCACAATCGTGTAATCATATTGATTTTGGATATTAATTTTAGATTGTCACGTTTGACAGGGAAGAATATTCTCTTCTAAGAATATAGATGTGGTATTACTAGAGAAAGTGTTTAGTAACATTATTTGATTTACTTCGGCCAAAGTGGATCAACTAGGAGTATTTTTGTATTATAGTCCATAGTGAAATTATAGCGTAAGTGTCATAATATATACAATAAAATTATATCATTGTATTTTGTTACTTTAATGAAACATTTGTTGAACATTTATATAAGTTCCAAAAATAATATTTTTTTTAAGAAAATTCAGAAGGAAATAATTAAATAAATTTTCTACTACATTAAACAAAATAAACATTATCTAATTGCTATTTCCTTTACCCTCTATCAGTATGTTTTCTTATGTTATAGAGTTGAATTTTTCCTGATAAACTCATCAAATTAAGGGGAAAAATAAATAGAACATGGAATCGATTTTTTCTTGTTGGGAAACCCCAAAACTGAATTTTCAAAAATTATTTTGTGTCCAAAAATATAAGTTTGTGCCTATGAATATTTTAAATTTACATTCAAACTCAAAAAAAAAAATGTATTTACTTATAAATGCATTTCTGTATTTACTTTAGAAGATAGTGCAGTTGGAAACTAATTAGCATAATCAAAAATTAATTGTAAATTTAACAGTCAAGAGTTTTACGTAAGCCTGTAAAACCTTCAACTGCTTTGTTTTGTTGATTTTTTACGATATGAGACCATTTTAGTCACTCCTAATGTAATTTGATGACTTACTAATTGTAATTGGATGTTTATTTTCTTTTGGGGAGACAAAATAAATTATATTTCTAAGTTAAAATGAAGATAGGAATCTTCTGAAAGCAGACAGAGAAAAAATATTAATGATAGTAATAATAATAATTCTCGTTTTTTTTCGCCTTCAACTTTTTAATTTATTGCTTTGAAAACAGTAAAATAACTCCTGTTATTTATTATTTTACAGGTAACAACCTAACAGCTTCAAAGGAAACGCAACTCTTTGTAAAAGATTACGGGTGTTTCAAAAAGACGCAACCCCTTTGTCTGACGAAGTGAATTTATTAAAAACATGTTAATGTTAATAAAATCTTACACAAAAATATTCAAGTTAGCTTTAATAACTTTAAAATAGATATTCAAAATGATTTCCAATGATCCCGATGCAGGTTGTACACGTATCACATAATTTTCAGTCACTTTTCATGAAGTTTGCTCATGAATTTTTTAAATCTGACTTTCAATCTTGGCCTTTAATTCTTCAAGTATATGGTGATTATTTTAAAAACTACACTTTTTAGATACCCCCAAAAGAAAAGATCTGCTGGTGTAACATCTGGGAGTCTTGGATGCCACATCCTATTTGAAATCAAACGATGGCCAAAAAAAACCATGTCCATCTACATGACAGGACGGGTCATTGCACACCAAACACATATTTTATGCGTCTGTAATGGTCGTTTATGAAACGCGACAGGATTTTCAGCGCTCCATGTTCACCAGTTTTAGTAGTTAATGTAGCCATCCAAGTGAAATCATGCCTCGTCGTTGAAATAAACATGACTTAAATTGTCAATATCGTCGTTGTCATCAAGAAGAGAACGAAACTAACAACATAATGACTACTGGTTTAGAACCTTTTCATATCCCCATCCTCAATTGTATATATATATATATATATATATTCGCTTGAATATTTATATATACACAAACACAAATTCACTTTACATACAATTTTTTTTTCGCACTAGAGGTTCAGGAGTCCCCGTGCTTCATCCCCTGTACCCATTCCTGCCAGAGAGATGCGCACAGGTTCCACAGAGGGCTCTCCCTCCCCTCCATTTTATCCAACAATATCTCACTCCCTCTCTTCCTGACCTTTATCAATCAGGGCTTTTGTCAACCATCGCTTTACCTTTTCTCATCCCTCTACACCACTTAGCATGAGGGGCATAATTCCCTCCGGGAGCATCTCTTCTAAGCCTGCCTCCCTTCTATGTTTTTGTCATCTTGGGCAGCAGAGAACGTTTGCTCCACTGTGTCGATTTCTCCACAGTGGAGACAGTTCTGCCAGTTTCTACGCTTAAACCTAATTAGATAGGCATTAAAGTTGCCATGACCCGAGAGAAACTGGGAGAGGTAAAAATTGATCTCCCCATGTCTCCTCCGGAACTACTTCTCTATCCTGGGCATTAATCTGCGGATCCAACACGCCAGGCTTGCAGTCTCCTATAGGTTCTGCCATTTCTCTTCCATTAACATTGTCGCATCGTCTCTAGCTGTAACTTCGCTCATACCACAAGCGTAGATCAGTCAGCACATGCACAGGGGGGTCCTCACCAGTACCCCTACTGCAAGGGTAACATTGTGCGGTAGCCACTTATTATTAATAGTCCCTCTCTTCTTTGGACAGATTGTGTTCTTCTTTCGTTGCAGTGCCCCTTCCTATAGAGTCACCCCATATAGCATGATGGCCGTGGCCTCCTACTAGAATCATTTTTCTTTTGGAAGACTAGGGCCCTTTCTGCAAACGACATAATACGCCCCAATGCTATCACTGCGTTCTCCACTTTCCTAGCCGTCTCCTTCAGATGAAATCTGAATGAGCCAATCTTGTCAAACCATACTCCGACATATTTCACTTGGGGCAGGGTCCGAATGTGTACTCCATTTACATTTACTTTAATAGTTTTGACTTTCCTGCGTCCCACTATCGCCACCGTCTGTGTCTTATTTGAATCCAGAGGAATCTCTCTGTTCTTCCACTAACCTCTCCTGCGCTCCTCAGCCCATCGCCAAATCATTTGTAGTGAATCTATGGTGGATCTTTCCTTTCTGAAGCCAAATTGTCTGTGAGATAATTCACCAGCCTCCATGATTTCCTCTTCAAGTCAGTCGGCTATTAGCCGTTCATATATCTTGCCTGACACAGGCAGAAAGCAGATGGCCTGACACAGTCCATCTTGCCTGACACAGGAGCCGGCTTTGGGATTTGGGTGATCCGCCCCATCCTCCATATCTGTGGGAAGCAGCCTCGGGATATGGCTTCATTTACTGTCTCCAGCATCGGCCACGGGTCCATTTTTAGCCAGCTTTTAAATAGAGCCGCCGAAACCCCACCTGGTCCTGGGCTTCTGTTAATGTTAATTCTCTTGATGGTCCTCTTGAGCTCATTGATGGTAAACAGCTTCATGTCACCGAACTCAATCCTCCGCGTCTGCGTCGGCTCCAATCGGAATAACTCGCCTATCACCTTTAGCGCATATACTTTCGGTAGAAGGGGCGGTGGGATTCCGAATCTGTTCATTATTATTGTATATGATAAGCCTCATGGGCCATCATCTAATTCCCTTACGAGATTCTCCCAGGCGCGTCTCTTAGCTTTTTTAATTTTGAGACTATATAAATTTATAGATCTAATGAAATTCATTTTTACGGCGGGCTCGTTCGTGGAAAGGACCCGTTTCAGCCTCTTCCAGATCCTTCTTTTTTCATCGTTACAGTTTTTAACTAGGTGATTTCGCAAGACCATCAGTATATGCTTTTCTCAGTACCGGTACCCGGGGATCTCATCTGTCTGCCTCCTGGCAGAGGATATTCTGCAATGTTTGCGACTAGAGTTCTGTGTGCTCGTCCAGCCTTGCCAGTACAGTTCTAACAAACCTCTCTATCTGGTTGGAGGAGGGTTTCCAGCCCCATATCCGGACCGGGCAGGGGGGTTAACTCTCGTAAGTACAGACACGTCCCCCAGTGGTCAGAAAGGAATTCCTCTTCCATTATTTTCCATTCCTCGGTGCATCCAATAATCGGAGACGACGATTATGTCTGTGACCGAGCCGGAGCCCCTCCTGTAAGTCGGAGTCCCCGGCCATTTCAGCGGGAGCAACAACTTGATCCCGCTGAAATGATAGTTTCTCGCTTTTGAGTAAACAATAATAATTTTTTTGTCATAGTTAATTACAAACCATTATTAATTACATTTCACCATAATATTACAGTTTTGTTTTTTTATTATTTTTTTTTTTTTAAAGAGAGATTTTACAGCCAGGTTTTGCACTCCACAAGTCATTCTTCTACGATTTTATTAACTGCTATCATCCAAATCCCTTGCTTTAACTACTCTTTCTTTCATAACTTACTATATTCTTTACTTATAATTACACGCATTCCTCTTCTTCATGATTTGAAGGTTCCAGTATTATATTTTTGCGGAAGCCAAACTACAGCCAACCTCATTGAATGATAACCCATTTCAAATTTGTCTTTTTTAGATATCTCAATTACTTTTTATATTTTTTCGTTCCTTTTTCGTAATTTACCCTTTTATATAATTTACTTAATTGTGTTAATTTAAAACTTTATCTTCACTAATTCATTTCCATGACCTGTAAATCTTTCACTCAAAATCCCTCTATATATTTCAGCTCTATTCGTAGTACCTTTTGTTGATGCATTACACACAGAAGATGCAAATTCTTTATCAGTTTTCTCATTCATTTCGAGTGTGTTATTTTTGCTCTTCTTATATATGCTCAGAGTCATTGGTTTTTCCTTTCCAAAAAGTTTGAAATCTTTAAATATTTTCTGAAGCTCTAGTGTATCTATTACATTTTTTTTATATTTAGTTTTTCTAGGTGCTGGTTTACTTCAAAATTTGTTTTTCTGTCTTTGAAGTAGTTATATAATTGTTTCGTAAATCTATTGTTGCTCATTCTATAAATACCTTACGTGTTCTGTATATTAGTAAACGTCATAGTTTGAAATTTGATGCCACAGCACTGACACCTCAATACTTCATACATTATTCCTTACCTACCTCTTCTGAATCAGCTTGACCTGATATTTCTTCCCCTGCCACAGTTCTTATTTTCACTCAATGGCTAAATAAATTTATCCCATATTTTATAATAACTACAAGATCATAAATTAGCAATTTAAAATCTTCAGGGCTCGCAGCTTAATTCTTCTTTATTTTCCTTAGATCTACATTAATCTCTTTTGCTTGAGTTTAAACTGTCCACCCTCATTAACCTCCAACTCAAACGTAACCTTTGTATCAATCTTAGTGAGTACGAGTAAGTCTTAATTATAAACCTCTCCATTGTTTCAAACGATTTTCATCTAAAATATGACTTGTACCCTATCACTATGATTGTGTGCTGTTTGCTTTTTTCCAAGGCTCTCTCAAACTCATTAATTCCATCATGATACTTACTTTATTGCTTCTCTCTTTCCCAGATCTCGTTAAAACCTTTAATACTTCTTTTCAACATTTTCCTACATTGGAAGTCATCGCATAATTAGTCCTGCATTGTAAGTCATATCCTCACTGTAATTAATGGAGAACCATCTTCCATACAATCATTTTTTATTTTACATTTTTATTCTCCATAAATTTTAATTATTTGAGAAGTCTGTTTTGTTTTATTTGAGAAGTCTATTTTGAGAAGTCTGTGTTTGTTTACTAAATTACCGTATTAAATTTTCTCCATCTTTTTACAATAATATTTTTATCTTTACCTATTTATGTGAATGCACTAATTTTCCAAAATGTGTTACTGGATGCAAATTCACTAAATTTTAATTTGTCATTGGTTATTTCTTTAGAAAGAAACACAGCAACAAGCCTACCAGAGTTCTACAATTAAACTTTCGATAATTCTAATATTTGCTCTATTTCTAATATGTGCTTTGAAAGGTTTAGGATTATGTTTCCTAACGAATTATACTCTAAATTCAATGGAATGCATCAGATTGTTTGTGTAAACCCTCCTTGCATATTAAAGTTAAATTTTAGTGGTCTGTCAGTTATGATGGTTTTGATTCCAAAAACGGTACTTTTGAATTTAAATATATATTGAATAATTTAATGAATTTAAAAAAAAAAGGACTAAACACAACTAATAAGTTATCCAACAAGCAGTATTTTATATAAACTGTAAAATGAAATGTAACCGCAAAAACACTAAGTTCTAGCTTAGCTAACTCATTAGCATTTTTGAGTTCCATAAAGCATCCCCAGTTTTCTAATTGCATTACTAAAGTACTTATCACTGTGTTAAATTAACTGTTTGATTATTTTAACAGTAAAGGTCCTGTTGGGAACATATTTAAAGGTCCTGTAAATCTAGTAAATAAAGTAATTGATGAAGAAATACTATAGGGTGTTGAGTTTCTCTTAAAGATAGGTAGAAACCCTAAAAAATATTTTTCTATTGAATTTTTAAGTAATATTAAGACTAATCAAATTTTAAGGAATAGAGCACTAGCATTAGATGACATTAATTATGTTTTAAGAATAAATCTATATAATCATTTATCTAACGAAAAGCGATCAAAGCTGTTGAATGAAATGGGTTACGCCAACAACTTTTAAAATTAATTTAATTCAGTAACTTCAAATACGAAATAAAAATTACATATACCTATTTATATTACGTGTGTTATATTAAGGATTAAATGTTCACCTTTATTAATTAATAAAACATATATTGAAGATTAATTTATATCCAGTTATTCATCAGAGTATTTAAAAAAATCAGTATTGATCTATATTCAATAAAAGTATATTGCAAAATTTTGTAAAGTTTTTGTTCACCCAAACCAGAATAAGAAAGAGAATTGCCCTGAGGTAGATAATCCCCACGTCCGGAACATTCCATCTACGTTCCACGTCCAGGGCGGAAACAGCTGTAC